>PVKS010014756.1:0-47640 GCA_004027875.1 Aplodontia rufa
TTAGCTATAGTTCCCCTAGATTATGTGTGGCTTCGACTTTGGTGAGTCTAGTACATGAGCTTGACCTTTCACCCAAGCATGGGTTTTGCTCTAGCCTCCACAAATGAGGGAAAACATTTGACCCTTGAGTCCCTGGGTTTAATGAATTTCACTCAGCATAATTTCTTCCATTGCCATCCATTTACCTTCAAACGCCACAATATTGTTTCTAATAGCTGAGTAGAACTCCATTGTGTGTGTGTGTGTGTGTGTGTGTGTATACACACACACACACACACACACATATATATATATATACACCAGAGCTTTTGGATCCATTCATCCAGTGAGGGGCATCTGGGTTGGTTCCATAATTTAGCTATTGTAAATTGAACTGCTATGAACATTGATTTTGCTGTGTCACTGTAATAAGCTGATCTAGCTTTTCTGGAAAAATACCCAGAAGAGGGAATAGCTGGGTCATATGTGGATCCATCCCTAATTTTTAAAGGAGTCTCCACACTGCTTTCCAAGAGCAGCTGTACCAGTCTGCAGTTCCACCAACAGCATGCTAGAGTTCCTATCTCCCTACAACCCGTCCAGCATCTGTTACTGTTTTATATTCATCTTTGCCAATCTGACCAGAGTGAGGTGAAATCTTAATGTAGTTTTGATTTGCATTTATCTGATTACTAGTGATTTAGAATACTTTCTCATGTATTCATTGCCTTGCTTGATGTCCTCTGTTGAGAAGTTTCTGTTTAGCTCTTTGGCACATTTATTGATTAGATTGTTTGTGTAAAACCTTCTTCACAACGATTATTACTCATGCACATCAAATTCACCCAGAATGCCACACTGCTCCAATCTGTATTTCAGATCTGGAGGGAATCCAGGAAGGTCTCTACACACCTATGGACCTGAGGCAAAGAGAATTAAAATGACTTTCCCACTGTCAGTCAGTGACCAGTGGAATGAGAACCCAGGATGTAGACCTCCATTTAGGCACCAGAATCGAGCCTAAGCCCAGCTCGGGGCCGTGTACAACACCTGGCGCTTATACAACCTTAGAATACAGCAGTTCCTCCTTTTTCAACCACAGAGAAAGAAAATAAAAATGAGGGGAAGAGGTGATTTCCCTGCCAGTCATTTGGGCTTGGAGTTCCTCCCAGGTCTCTGCAGCTGCTGATCCCCAGAAGCGCTGTAGCTGCGCCCCCTACTGGCTGCATTCCAGGGCCATATCTGCAGCAAAGGAAAGCAGCTGGCTGGTCCACATCCAGAGGAGAGAAAATGGAGTTCTCTGGTTGGATTAAAAAGAAAACACAGCAAGGACATAGAAAACACAAAGTAAAATCAGCCTGGAGAGGAGGGAATGATTTGCTCCAAAGTCGAACAATCAAAATTAAAATGCTAGCTGCAACAAGGATTGAGTAAACCTTCACTCACGATTACTTTTACTGTAGTGGCCCACCATTGCACATAGAATAAAATCCAGGCTTCTTCCTAAAGCTTTCTGTTATAAAATTGCAAGTGAAAGGAGACAGGCCAAAATGGCAAGTTCCCCATCAATTCATTGTAAAGCCACAGGTGGAACATGCATTGTGACATCCAGTGGGGCGGGCAGGGGATGCAGAAATCAGAAGACCTCTCATGTCCAGAGTCAAACATTCCCTCCATGCTAATGTATGCATAAATGGCGCATGGATAAACTATCTCTGGAAAATGTGCACAAGAAGCTGTGCACTGGATCTGGGGGGAGAAGAGGCTGAACAGACTTCATCTTCACCATTTGGACATCAAATCATGCCAATGTGGATTTAAAATTTGGATTGTAAAAAAAAAATGAAAAGAAAGAGATTGGATTCTGAATGCATTTCAAGACTAGACTCCCTGCTCCCCCAGCTTATTAGCTCTGCCTTAAGCAAAAACAAAGACATCTGTGTTCTTTTCCTGGGAATCCCCTAACCTTCTCCTATCACTCACTTTTTCTGCAGTCATCAGCATCCATGGTAAATAAAACCTACTGGTTATTTTATTTATCAATTGGGTCCTTTTTCTATCTTTAAAAAATATTTTTTATCTTCTGTTCTTGGTCTACAAGCAGAGTCTCAGGCACCCTTAGGGTTAAATAGCATGCTGCAGTGGTCACCCTAACAAACTCTGGAGGGAGGCAGGTTTAGCTCAGACTGCATCTTTGCCTCTTGATACAGCCTAACCTTGCAAAGTCAGCCTCTCCCAGCATTGGCTTCCCTGTCACTATTCTGGGGGAACCACCTTGACCTGCTAAGGTAAGAACTATGCTGTTGACTAAGGGACACAGACAGATACACTAAGCATGGTGTCTATGCTTGCAGGACAGCGACTATGAAAATCCGGATGAGCACTCAGACTCAGAGATGTACGTCATGCCTGCAGAGGAGAACCCGGATGATAGCTATGAGCCACCTCCAGCTGAGCAGGAAAAGAGGACCATCCACCCTGCCCTGCCCTTCACCAGGGGCGAGTATGTAGGTGAGGCCACTATCCCAACACACTCCAACACCATGTGCTCTGACTTCTAGGCCCACAAGGAGGGAGGTGGAAAAATTACTGCTGCTCAAAGGCCCTTTTCCCTGTCTACCCCTGCGGTTCACTCTTCCAAGCAGGTAATCCAGGTGTTCACAAATGAAGCTCAAGTGGTAAAACTTCCCCATTCCAGATGAAAGGTATCTGTCCTAAATCAGGAACACTGAAAATAGGCATAAATAAATAAGTTAGTTAATAAAGCATAGCTCCACTCCTTGCTCCTGGACCTGGCCCCATAGTTCCATGGGTAGTCAACCCTGAGATTAGTCCCTGCTTCTCTTAGAGCTTCCTGCCCATAAGGTTCTGGAATTCTGCTTAAGAAGTCACTATAGAGCTCTGATGACTTCCAAGGATTCCACTGTCTTCTAAACACACCCCACTCCTACCCCTGTTAGACAACCCCTGCCCCTTGGCCATAGTAAATCTGTACTTTTACTCTGGGCAAGGTCAGGGTGGTGGGAGGAGCCTATGAGGCTTGGAATTAGCCTCACAGGTCAAATGGACGCAGCTTATGTCTGGCCATGAGGGCTAAGTGTGCCTTTTATTGTCCATCAAGAAAAAATTTATGTTCCAGATTTAGCAGGAGACTACTAAGTTCTCCCCAAGTGTGGTGGCCAGCATGTCTTTGATGGTCAGGGCAGTGCTAATACTTCTACCAAGTGCTCCTTCATAGAGAGGGCTCCTGTCCTTCCTCATTACCATCAACTTTGTACAGAGTGCCTGGTGCAGCTCCCAGCCTTGTTCCACCGTTCGTTTGTTCAGCACCTGCTTACCGTGCACCGGAACTATGCTAAGCACTCAGCATTCAGCAGCAGGACAACATACTCCAGACTTTATTCTTCACAGTTTAGTCATTTCCAGCCATGGCCTCTTGATAACCTTGAGAAAGAGGAATTCATCTCTGCTTTAAAAAGGAAGGAGTTGGCAGTGGCCTCTAATCCCAGCAATTCGAGGAGGAGGGCAGGCTGGCTGAGGCAGAAGAATGGCAAGTTCAAGTCAGGGACAGACCTTGTTTCAAAATTTAAAAGACTAGGTATGCAGCTCAGTAGTGGGGTGTCCCTGGGCTCAGTCTCAGATGCGAAGTTGGGGAACGAGGAGGAAAGGCTAAGAGGAATGAACTGGGCTTAGGTTCTGAGTGAGCTTGGTCTTTCAGCCTTCCGGGTTCATGTGCTCCCCACCATGCTCCAGGCACTGACCACTGGATTTAGCAAATGATCTTGAACAATATTTACAACAGACTCGAAAGTGAGGGGCTTTGTTAGGGCTTTTGCAGACCAGGAAACCACAGTTCAGGGTGGATAGGTGGTTCATTCAAAGGCATACTCTTCAAAGCCTGTCTTCTACACTTGGACTTGAATATTGCATTAAGAAATATAAGTGAACTCCAAGAGCTGCAAATAAAACTTAATAGGCACAGCAAAGCAGATGCCCAAGTCCTGAGAACAGTAAATGTGAAGTTAACAACATACCTTCAACAAGGAAGAAGCGAGGGCTGAGGGTGGGAGCAGGCATGGGGGGTGGGTGGAGTCAGGGGCATGATGTGCAGGGCAGCTGCACCAAGAAGCTAGGGGGACTATAACAGGAGGAAGCAGCAGGAAGCCAATGATGCAATGTAGGTCACTGTAAGCAACTGTGCTGTCCGCAAGTTAGGAAATGCACCAGGTTGCTCCTGTGCTAAGAGTTTTCGTAAATGTAACAGTCCACATGAAAACTTAGCTCCCAGCATTGGCTGGGTAAACTTGAGGCTCCCAAGACCTCGTGGCATAGCACAGTAATATTAATTCTGTTTATTAGGCAAACATCACCATCTTTCTAGTCCCCATGATAACTCTGAAGTGGGTATCATGATCATTCATTTTAAAATCAGGAAGTGAGGTCATTTTAAAATCAGGAAGTGAGGTCCAGAGAGGTTGAGTAACTAGCCCAATAGGCACGGGTAGTGAGTTGCAAAACAGGGATCAGAATCCAGATCCATTCAGCTTCAGCATTGGATCCTTCCCTGACACCTGCTCAGAGAGATGGTTCTGGAGCAGAGGAGATCCTGAGGGTGCTATGAATTGAGGGCAGACATTGAAGTAAGGAACACAGGTTGACCCACATGAGTGATGGCCACCATGGATATACCTTAGAATAACCTGGGAAACATTTTAAAAGAAATTCAAACATAGTGGGTCTGGGATGAGGCACAGTCTCGCCAGTTGGTTGTAATATGTAAATAGGATTGAGAATTATGCCCCCTTGACACACACCTCTTGTGCTGCTTCGGTCCACTGTGCTTGGCAGAGGGCTGCTCTTTTAAGGACTGCCCCATTGATCATTTATAGCTGCATGGATGCCAGCCAGCAGCTACATGCTTTCTAGATCTTTGTGGTTTCCACCCAAAGAATGATCCAGAGTCTTTGTTGTGTTGTGGTTTTTGTTTGTAGACAATCGGTCAAGCCAGAGGCAATCTCTACCCTTCAGCAAGACACTTCCCAGTAAGCCCAGCTGGCCTTCAGGGAAAGCAAGGCTGGCCTCCACTCTGCCGGCCCCGACATCTCTGCAGAAGCCTCACATCCCACCCAAACCTAAGGACCTCCTTGAGGATGAGGTAAAGTAAATCGGTCCTGAAGGCTTCCCAGGATACAGCGGGGAAGAGGAGTGGCCGGGACAGTCTGGCCTGTGGCTGGGCCTTCCCTCTTCCAGGCCCTGCTCCTCAATTGCTCCCTTTAACCCTCCATCGGGTTTTGTTTTCTCTAAAAATCTCACATAGGATCTCATTCTGAGAATCTTAATTTTCTAGAGGTTTATCATATAATGTCAATACTGGCTATTGACCTTCCTATTGACCCCTCCTCCCCTTTGCCTTGGCTTCCTGTGAATTTTCTCTTTCTTCCATAAGATATCCTTTCCCTACCTTTATTCCCCTTTTCTTCTCTGCCCTGTCCCTGACTTGCTTTCTTCTCTCCACCTTTTCCCTCTGTGCTTCCAGTTTCCCCAGATGCAGAGTGGTGACACGGGGTATATGATGGGGACTCCTAGTCTCTTAGGGAGAACCTGCACAATCCATAGAGGAGCTGACCCTCACTCCCCTCTGCCAGCTCTTGCCTCTCTCCCCCCTCCCCACCCCACCCCTGGTTTCCAGAGACCCCTTTGGGTCTTATGAGTCTTACTCATAAGACTTTTATGAGTCTTACTCTCTGTGGAATTGCCACCTTTGAACATAAACAGGTGAACTCATCCCAGATGGGATAGTAATGGCTGCTAAAGCCCAATGAGTTAGGGCTCCCAGGGGTACTCGGAAGTGCAGTAAGGATAAAGACAAGTCCTCAAGTATAGTCATTAGGACATTCCTACACGTCTAACAGTCTAAGAAGAAAAAACAAAACAAAATATTAGAGATAACTCTTAACCATCAACAGACGTTATTATCGCATTCTGGAATGGGCAGATGGAGAGTCAAGATCAGAAAAAGGTGAGAAAGAGGGGTGGGGGGAGGTAGAGAGAGAGAGAGAGAAAGAGAGGGAGAAAACAGAGGCCAACAAAGGGGACGGAGGTACAGCTCAGTGGTAGATTGCTTGCCTAGCATGCACAAGGCCCTGATACTTATGTGTCAGATGATTTTAATGAGGCTAGTGAGGCCTACCTGGCCCATCCCTAGGTTCAGAAAGAGAGAGACAGACACAGCTGAACCATTAGATGGGAAGAGAAGTCAAATAGAAGCACAAATAAAAACTTTTATTTCTGTTTTGTGTCATAGGTAAAATATTGAAATCCAGGATAGGCAGAGTCAGAGATGAGGCAAAACATGTCAGAGGAAGGGGCATCTCTGCTGAAATGATAAGACTTTCCAATACTGATGAAAGCTGTCTCAGGTGGTGTGCTGAGGATCTGATGATATGTGACCTTATCAAATCCTCATCAAATCTACTGCACAACTCTGTGCAGTGTGTACTATTATCATCTTCATTTTACTGATGAGGACACTATGGTGCAAAGGGGTAAAAAACTTACCCCAGGTCATAGAGGTAGGTGGGAGAGTTGGCATTTGAACCCAGATGGAGAGTTGTGTCGCTACCTCAGGCATCCCTGAGGGCGGGCGGGACAATCCGGACCAGCTGGATCGTTCCCCAGGAGCTGATCAGGAGGGTGAGTGCCAGGGGCCGAAATCCCGGACCCCCCTCGCTGGGATCCGTTCCTTCTCGGCCGGGGAAACGAGTCAACCACACGCAGCGGATGGCAGCTCAGAATCCATTTATTACCAAGGCACACAGGTTTTTATAGAGAGGGGAGACAGCCAAGGAACCAATAGTAATCCTTCTAAGGGAGTTGCCAGGGGTTACACAGATTTCAAGTACTGAAAAACAACTTAGGAACACCTGTGATTAGCACATTCCAACTCACCCTGATCTTATTTGTATCAAAATTAGCAAGCTTAACAAAGCACGACCTAGGAGCCCCTCCTGAAGGAACTTATACAAATAGTAACAAGATCACTCTAGGGCAGCTGATGAAATCGAGTGAAGGTCAGACCCCAAAATTGTTGGAGTCGGCATACTGAATGGCTGCCCTGTACCACATCTGCAGCAGCTGAGGAGGAGAGAGAGGCCCCTTGTTCAACACAGATGTGCCAACTACTGTGGGTTCCAGGGCTTCAGTGGTACCCAGAACAGACCAAGTACCTCTCCTTATAGGGCTTCAAACTATGGTCTCTGACCTTTGGACAGATTACTCAATTTCTCTCTCAAATTCCTCATCTGTAAAATCAGGATAAGTATATCTAACTGAGAGGGTAGGTAGTACTATAAAAAATCACTAAAATAATGTATGTAAAACTATTAAATGGCCACATAAGTTGTGATAAAGGAAAATTTTGTGTGGGCATGTACTAACTAATCAAAATGATCCTTGATAAATAAATAGAGTCTAGGGGAATTGGAAAGTGAAAATAGGATGAATTTGAGGCACTAATTGTTTTCCAATATGTAGTCTGTAAAATGGTGTTTTAATGCAGAAATAGCTGAACATTGGAGTTGATCAAAGATAATTTTATATTTAAACAGTGCAGTAATGCCAGGGTGTCCTTCTTAGTATACAAATTGTAATGGGTCTTGATCATTTACTTATTTTGTCAGGTAATAATGTTAAGTATTGAATTGTAATTCTGGAAATATACATTATGCATTCCCTGTCTTTAAACCCTATAAGGGAGAGCAAAGTCAACATACAGAACCCGTTTTCTTTTTCATTACTCTAAATATCTCTGATTCTAGACACCACAGATAAAACAACTTCTGCTGTAATCAAGTATTGCAGACAAAACAAGCACACGATTGAGAACTGAGGGGAAAGAATCAATTTGGAAGCGGAAGTAGGGCTAGGAAGCTTTGGGTAGGGCACTGTGCTGCTGGCTTCCCTGTATCCATCAGGTACAGCTGCTGAGTCCCAATGCCGGTGTTCTATGTTCAGATCTAAAAAACTTGAAGGTTTTGTGACTATAGGCTTGACAGCATCGGCGTGCTTCCAGAGAGAAGCTAGACTCTGGCAATATGTCATTTAAGCTGCCAGCTAATCCAGAGAGGTGGACCCACGGGGCCAAAAGGGTCCTGCTACTACAGTCACTCAACATTCCCATCATTCAATGCTGCTAAATCAGTCTGTCTCAGCCTTGGCTCTTGGATTAGCCTCAATTCACTGAGGCTCCTGACTACCCAGGCAATGGGAATACAAATAAGTAAGAGGGACTATTCTTTAGGAGTTCAGTTGGACACAAAGAGGGCAGCAACAGGGAAGAGGAACAAGTGCTCCCCTCGCAGAGCTAGGAACATTTCCCCCAAAACCAGATCATATAACCGGTAAGAGTATGGTTTTTCTCCCAGGTCTGTCCCACTGCAAAGTCTCACTCACCTAATTCAAATTATTGCAATATGAGTACAGAATTGAGGGGTCATGGGAGTAGAACTACCTGGGGTCCTTTGGCTAGGTTTGGAAGTGAAGAAAGAGATAAGAAATAGCAATCAAGTGAAAAAAAAGGATAGAAATATGACAAAGAGGAAGGGGAAGACACAAGGTACTAGAATGGGTCCTGAATTCTTGTAATCTAGGTTCAAATCCTAGATCTACCACCTTTTAACTGTGAGGCCTTGAGAAGGCTACCTAATTAATGTGTCCAATTTCTTCAGTTTGAAATGGAGCTGATAGTGGTACCTATCTTATTGGGGTTTCAGATCAATTAAATGAGACAACATGTGCAAAGTACTTAGAAAAGCACCTGGAAACAAATGGTTTTTATTTCTCCTAGTACCTAATTTTGTTTCTTGGCTACCCACTAGGACAGATTATAAAAACCATTTTTAATGTTTACCTCTTTTGTGTCTTATCAATATAAAATCATTCCCTCCCTACATTTATTTTTTTATTTTTATTTTTAAAGAGAGAGAGGGACAGTGAGAGAGACAGAGAGTGAGAGAATCAATTTTATTTAGTTTTCATGTGGCTTTCATTGCTCCTACACTTTGTTGTGTACATGGCCCTAGGGTTCTAACCCATGGACTCAAGCATGCCAGGCAAGCGCCATAACCTCTGAGCCACCGCTCCAGTCCCCTCTCTACATTTATGATCAATTGATTATTGACAAGGTACCAAGACAATTCAATGGAGAGTCATTATTTTAAACAAATAATGCTTAGAAAACTGTATAACCATATTTAAAAGAATGAAATCGGACTCCTGACACCTTATACAAAATTAACTAAAAATAGGTCATAACCCAAAATGTAACAGCTAAAACTATAAAATTCTTAGTGAAAGCATCTGTAGAGGTCTTTATAGCCTTGGGGTAGGCAGTGGTTTTTTAGACATGACATCAGAAAAGGATAAGAAACAAAAGAAAAGAAAATAGATAAAATGGACTTCAAAATTCAAAACTTTCATGCCACAAATGATATCATCTGGAAAATAAAAAGACAATCTACAGAATAAGAGGAAATTTTTGCAAATCTTATATCTGATAAAGGACTTGTATGTAGAACATATAAAGAACTCTTATAAATCAACAATAAAAAGACAACCCAACTTAAAATGGGCACAGATTTGAATAGACATTTCCCCAAAGATACACAAAAGCCAATAAGCAGGAGAAAAGTTGTTCAACATCCTTGGTCATCAAAGAAATGCAAATCAAAACTACATGAGATACCATGTGAGGATGCCTAGACTCAAAAAAGCAGACAATAACAAGTATTGGTGAAAATATGGAGAAACCGGAACCAACACACGATGCTGGTGGGGACGAAACATGGTGCAGCCACCTTGGAAAGCAGTTTGGCAGCTCCTCACACTGTCAAAGACAGAGCTACCATAGGACCCAACAAGTTCTCTCCTAAGAGGGAATTCCTAAGAGAAATGAATGTCTACACAAAAATATACACAAGGATGTGTATAATAGCATTATCTGTAACAGCTCCAAAGTGCAAACAACTCCAGTGTCCATCAACTGATAAACAAAATGTGCTATATCCATATGATACACTATTATTTCTCCATAAAAAGGAATGATGGGGCTGGAGTGGTGGCTCAGCAGTTATGGCACTTGCCTGGCACGTGTGAGGACCCAGGTTAGGGCCTCAGCACCACATGGACAGCTTGGTGTCGGTGAAGCAAAGGCCAGATGAAAAAATAAATAGAACTGATTCTCTCCCCCCACCTCTATCTCTCCCTCTCTCTCTCAAAAAAGAAGGAATGATACACTGACACATGGAAAAATCTTTAAAACATCATGTAAGTAAAAGAAGTCACGAAAGACTACATGATGTATGCTTCTCTTTATATGCAGTATTCAGAATGAGCAAATCTATAGTCAGAAAGTAGGCTTGTGATTGTGTAGGTCCAGGGGAGGGTTAAATGGGGGAGTGGCTAATGGGTGCAAGTTTTTTGGAGGGTGATAAAAATGTTCCAAAATTAGATTGTGGTGATGATTGCACAGCTTTTTAAATACAACCCACCCTCCACATCCAGACTCAATCACCTGCAGATAGAAAATAATTGTTACAAACTGTGCCTGTATTGACCATGTACAGACTTTTTTCTTGTTATTATGCCCTGACAACTTTTTACATGACATTATATCACATTAAGTATTTTAAGTAATCTAGAGATTATTTAAAGCATACAAGAGGATATGCATTGGTTATATGTACACACTAACACTATCTACTTTATATAGAGGACTTCCATTGACGGAGAGGGCCCTGAAACCAATCCTTGCACATACCAACCATATACCAAAATGCACTAAGTTGTAGAGTTTACATAGCGCACTCTTATGGCATGTGAATTATATTTATTTTTTTTAAAGAGTGGAAGAGGGACAGTGAGAGAGAAAGAGAAAATCAATTTTATTTAGTTTTTCATGTGGTTTTCATTGCTCCAACACTTAGTTGTGTACGTGTGCTGGGTTTCAAAACCCGGTCCTCACGCATGCCAGGCAAGCGCCCTAACTGCTGGGCCACCACTCCAGCTCCATGAATTATATTTCAATAAAGCTTTGTTTTAAAAATTGCTCCCTCCCCACTTCCCATGCAATTGACTATGAATATATAGATTCTTCTCATTCATTTCTACACTTCTGTAGGCTGATTACGTGGTCCCTGTGGAAGATAATGATGAAAACTATATTCATCCAACAGAAAGCAGTTCACTTCCATCTGAAAAAGGTAAGAATTTGAAGTTTTAGGCACCTGACTACTTCTAGCAGTGAGTCAGGACATTTGGGACCAGCACTAAGGGCTCAGACGTGTTAGTGCCCAGGCCTCTCTCCTCTGTAGCCACTGTGTGTGCCTTCTTAGGCTGATGGAGCAGACAGCATCAGTGAGCAACTCATTTCTGGGGCCATCCCCTCTTCCCTCCTTCCTCCTTCCTCTCCCATGATATAATAGTTATAAAAGTTATAAAAGCACTGGGTTATTATCTTCAGCTTCCCTCACGTAAAATGGATTTCTCATAAAACCAAATACTCAGAGTTGCATGCCACCACGTTGCCTTATAAATAGTGCACTGGGGACAATTTCTGTAGAGGACAGACAAGATGAAAGAGGGCAAGGTGCTCTGCATCCTGATTGTTTAAATGTACTGGTGTCTCAGGCTGATGACAAACATTTCAGTTGTAAATCTCTTATGGGGTAATGGATACTTTCACAACCAAATTACCCAGAAAAGCCAGCGCTACGCCCTCAGGTCAGGCTCCAGCATGTTTATTCTGGATGTAGTCACTCTGGAGAATACAATCCCATGCAAATGATGCCTCTTCAGGTGACACTACTTATAACCTTGACTGCAAGTAGCAGTAATCAGTTTTTACTCTGCCTTCCTAAGACCCACCAGAATCCCAAAGCCACTGTTACCACAATACAACACACAGTCTTCTTCACCTTCCCCCTAAAACACGCACCCACATACACACACATGCACACACACACACACACACACAATCCAAGATAAAGTGTGTGTAGTGAATGTGGGAAGAAAGGGGGCTATTAATTTGACCCCTCTATGCTTAAGTTGAATATACTTCTAATCCCAGTGGCTCGGGAGGCAAGAGGATGGCAAGTTCAAGGCCAGACTGAGAAACTTAGTGAGGTCCTAAGAAACTTCGCAAGATCCTGTCTTAAAAAAAAAAAAAAGGATTGGAGATGTGGCTCAGTGGTTAAGCACCACTGGGTTCAATCCCCAGTACCAAAAAACAAATATGAAACAAGAAAACAAAGAAAATCAAAACTCTTTCATCTCCTAGAACTTCAGTTTGGCAAATGATATTCCCTCTATTCATTCACACAAAATCTCTATCATAAACTAATCTGATTATTCCTTCAATCATTAACATATTCATTCTAAAGATTTCTTCTAAGGAGGCTTTGAATGGTTTGTGTGTTTAATAAGGGTGTCTCTCATTCCTGACAAATTCTGTAGTCTCACCCATTAGGACCTATTAGTTTTCCCTGTGTGGGAATTTTCCCCAGGAGAATTAATGTATCTGAAATCATCATCTCTGCATATTTTTGTGCGTTTAAGCTCCCACGGTGAATAGATCAACCAAGCCGAATAGCTCCTCCAAGCTGGCCTCTCTTCCTGGAACAGCTTCAGGTACAGTATACATGGGATTTGGCTCGGTTTTGAATTTTTCCAAAAGAGATCTACAGATCAGATACAACATGAAGAAATTATCACTTGCATTTCCAAATTTCTTAATAGATGGGAACAGAAGGCCAATCCCTATCTACTGTCTGGTGGGCCCCTTGTGGGAGGGACCTCCATCCCAGGCCCTTTGGCCTCTGGTAGACACGTCCCGGTCTTCACCCACCTCACAGAGCACTTGGCTGGCTTCTACCCTGTCTCTGTCCCCCACCTGAGGATTTCCCCAGGGTTTAGCCCTCAGCTCTTCCACCATGGTAGTTAAAAGCAGGGGTTTTGAGTCAGACAGAGCTAGGCTGGAATCCTCACACTCTCAGTTACCCGCTGTACTATCTTGGGCTCGTGCTTTACCTGTCCAAGCATCAGATATCCTTATCTGTAAACAACAGCCCTTATCCTTGAAAAAATTCTGAAATTTTAACAGGAATTCTTTTGGGGGGGCTTGATTGACCCTGGGGCTCTTAACCACTGAGCCACATTCCTAGCTCTTGTTTTAAATATATTTTATTTTGAGACAGGGGCTCACTAAGTTGCTTAGGGCCTCACTAAGTTGTTGAGGCTGGCTTTGAACTTGTGGTCCTCCTGCCTCAGCCTCCTGAGTTGCTGGGATTACAGGCATGTACCACCAAACCCGGCTGATGGGCACTTATTAATGCAGTACCTGAAGTTTTTGTTCAGGGAAGAGTATGATTTTTCATGTCTTTAGTTTCTTCCACTCTTCTGGCTTTGCTTCTTCTGTCTACACTAATAACTGACTTCCCTTCTGAAGGTCATGGTGTCCCAGGCTTGCCAGCTCAGTAGCGCCATCACTAAGCTCACGGCTCATCACTGCCTTCCTCTGCTGGCATCCTAGATCCTCTAGGATAGCCATCCTAGAGTTCCTAGGTTCTTTCCAAAGCCTGCTGTTTCTTCCTCCCAAATGTGCTCTTCCATTTTAGCCACCACCCTAGGTGGAGCTCTCTTCACTTTATCACCTTGCACCTTCTGGTCTGCCACTGTCCCCTAGCCACACCCTTGCCTCCAGGCCCTCTCCTTAGCAATGAGAATGAGCTTCTGAACTTCAGAGATGTCAGCTCACCTCACTCTGTGTCACCCCTACCCAAGCCTGGACATCCAGTAGCTCCTGGTTGTCCCCTGTAGGTTTTAGCAGACCCCAAGACTGAGGCCAGAGATGCTGAGTGGTACCCACGTCTCCACCCTATCATCAGCAGAGAGGTGTGGAACTCCCACTCCTGCGTTTCCAGAATGTTTTCTCTGGCAGAATACCACACCACATCAGTTGCCTCTGGTAGATGATGGTTTTTGCTCTGTGAAAACCAATAAAGTGCTTGCTGAGGAGGGCACAGGAAATTAGGTGTGGCAGCAGGCCCTGCCCTCCCCTTGGTGTTGCCTCCTGAGAAGCACAGAGATGTAACTCAGCCCAGACGCCAGGCCAGAGGGCTCTGATCCTGGCTCTGACACTTGCTAGGACCTTTTGCAAGTGATGTAATCTCTCTGTTTCTTAGTTTCTTCCTCTGAAAAATGGGGTAAATGGCACCTATGCCTACCGGTATTATGAGAACTAAATGAGTCAATACATAAGGATCATACTCATGAAATGAAAGAAGCTCCCTGTTAGCATTATGGTCACCATTCAGGACCCCTGTTCAACCTTGATTCAGGACCATTCTGATGGAGCATCCTGTATACCTCTCAGGGAACAATTTTGTTTCTTCGTTTTAACATGAAGTTTTACTCTAAATCAGGCCTTCTCAGCCTTGGCACTATTAACATTTTGGGCCACATAATTCTTTGGGGTGGAGCAGCCCTGTGAGTAGGATTTTTGGCAGCCCCCCGACCTCTTCCTACTAGAAGCTGGTAACATCTATGATATTTCCAATTTTTTCCTTGGAGTATCCCGACCAAGAATTCAGCTTTCCCAAGAAGCAAGAGTCCTGGCAGTGAGAAGAAGGAACCAAGTGTGCTGGGTCTGGCTCAGTCCCAGAGCATAGGAAGCCCCTGACCCATGGGACAGTCAGTCTCCATCCTCCTGGGCATCCAGAAAATCACCCCACCCCATTTCCTTTCTCTTTCCCCTCCTAAGGGAGAAGAAAAAGTGAATCCAACCTGCTAACCCATGCCCTGTGAGGAGTTGGCTGGAGAGGAAAGTGCCCTCCTGGACTTTAGGCCCACATTGCCTTGGCTCAAACCCCAGCCTGCCATCCACCCTCTCTAAGCCTCTGTTTGCTCTACCCGATGTTATGTGAGACTTAGAGGTGGCACATTTATGGTACCTGGCACACTGCCAGCATCTAGAGATACTGTGGGGTTGGTCACCAGACACTAAAACAAAGTTAATAATAATCGTGTTTACTAAGATCCTTTATGAGTTATAATTTATATATCATAAATGGGTAGCCATCTTATGTATATAAATCAATTTTTCTAAACCATACATTTATAGTAATACATTATATAACTATCACCATAGTCCAGTTTTAGAAATTTTCCATGCCCACCCCATCCCAAAAAATCCCTTATATCCATTTATAGTCAATGCTGTTCCTACCCCCAGCTCCAGGCAAACACTGGTCTGCTTTCTGTTGCTATAGATTTGCTTTTCCTAGTCATTTCATATAGATAGAATCATATAATGTTACCTTTTGCATTGGGGCTCTTTTCCCTTTGCATAATTTTTTTGACCTTCAAAAACTTTTAGTCTCTTCTCAGCATATTACTTTGTATTTGGCTAATTCTTTACAATTTTGAAATTACCTTGTTTTCTTACAATAACTCTGCATTAGATAGTGGTGTCCCTATTTTACAGAGAACCCCAAATATACCCAGGCAGGCATATAAATCTAGTAATTTCAATGTTTAATTTACATTTCTATAGTCATTTATATCTGTAACTTGGGGGAATTAGAGGAGTCATGAGATCAGGAAGGGGGAGTAGAGGGAGATCCTGGACAAGGATCGGGTTTAAGCAACTCTGTCAATATGTATGCATTAATGAATGTGAACCAATGAATCCCTTCATTATGTAAGGTGATGCTGAACCCATTAAAAAAAAGAAGAAGGCGGAGGCCTAATCCCCTCCTTCAAGACCCGCTCTCAGTACTGACACAGAGCCTTCAATTTCTTTACATAGACCAGGTGCTCAGTATTCTTGGCAATTGATTATTGCCTCAGTGTTATTGTGTGTTGCTGTTATTGTCTCAGTGTTGCTTCAGTGCCTCGTATCTTTTTTTAAAAAGAATTTTTTTTAAAGAGAGAAAGAGAGTTAATTTTATTCATTTATTTTTAATCTAGTTTTTGTTTTTCCAACACTTAATTGTGTATGTGGTGCTGGGTTTCGAACCTGGGTCCTTGTTCATGCCTGGCAAGTGGTAAACCACTGAGCCACTTCTCCAGCCCCTTTGCTCTCTTGCCAACTAAAATAATATGTACTGAGGGCAGCAGGTCCAACTTATGCTTACAAATATCTCCTATAAGTCCATTAGGAATTGTGCAATTATTAACTTAGTAGACTCTTAATAAAACATTTTTTCAATTCAATTTGATTGAACAAAGAGCCTTATCAGAATCTCCTTGGTCTCACTGAGTGGCCTGAGGGTCAGCTTGGCTCTAGCCTCTCCCTTCCAGGCCTGCCCTCCACCCTAGCTGTGAAGATCTCCTCTTCCTCTCTTGCTTCCTCCCTCATAATGATGGTCTGGCTCTGTGTTCAGGAAAAGGAAGGGAGTTGGGTACGCGGCATAAGATCCTCTGGGTCCCTTCTATGACTTTGAAAGATCATATTTGGGGAAAAGCCTGCCACTTGTCCCATTTTGTCCATTTGTGCCTTGGGCAAAGGTCCTGAGAACTTGGCAGTGAACAGGTGAAGCCCAGTGGGAGGTGAAGTGCCACGCACTGTATTGCAGTGGAGTTATGGATAAGCCGGTCTACATGATATATCAGGAGTGGTGACTTTGAGCCTGTCTGTTTCTAGGTACCTCTGCTGTACATATCTGTACAGTGTATAGATGCAAGTGTGAGTTTGTGCCTTCACAAGTAGCTATAATATATGTTTAACTGAAAGCAACGCAAGATGTGTGTGTGCTTCTGGGTCTGCCAGAAAGGTCAGCCTTACTGAGACCACCAGTTCCAGGTGCAGGACACAGGGACTAACCGTGTGTGTGTGTGTGTGTGTGTGTGTGTGTGTGTGTGTGTGTTTATTCAGGTCGAAACAGCGGGGTCTGGGAATCCAAGTCCCCTCCTTCACCTGCTGCACCATCCCCACTGCCAAGAGCTGGGTAAGTCCTTGCTTCAGGGAGCATCTCTGCAAAATCTGGGTGGTTTGACAGGACCCTGCTGCCCTGCAGACTCCGGGAGCAGTTTTTGTCTACCTCCATGGCATGCTGCATTTTGGAGAAAGGAGACCCTGATGAGATGGGAGTCTAGGAATCTATCCTCCCATAGAGTTTTAGTTAAATCTTGATGTTCATTAACTTCCCGTGTTCCACAAGACACCCCAACTTTTAGATGATCCAGCACCAAAATAATTTTGAGACCTCCTAATAAATTTCATCTTTACTTTCTAATGGCCTGTGAATAAATGTGTGTACCATCCACAGCTTACGCTAGTGTGCTCAAAGTAGCACTGCTGAGGCTCCCTTCCAAAGTGATAGAAGGGTTATTCTTTGTTCCTGAATTTAAAAGGACTTTATAAACTCAGATGAGTGTCATAATATGTTAGTATTACAAACAGTGACCTCATGAAATCATGTTGGCTCAATAGGTTATTTTATAAGCACCCTGAAATATGTCTAAAGCTGCCTGAACAGTTATCTTAACTCTGCCTCTGGGGGAGGGGGGAAAAGCCTTAATTTCAGGATTTATAAACCAAAACTTTGCACCCTTCTTTTTTGGCTCAGCTTTATCACTTGGGGCAAGTTATTTAGTCTCTCTAAGCATCCATTTTTTCACCTCTAAAATATGATGACGATATTATCATTTTAAAGGTCATTGTAGGGGTTGGGGATTTAGCTCAGTGGCACAGCGCTTGCCTAGTAGGCACAAGGCCCTGAGTTCGGTCCTCAGCCCTGAAAAAAAAAAAAAAGGTCATTGTAAAAAGTTTAAATAACTGTGGAAAGCCTAACCCAATTCTAGGCTCCTTACAGGAACAGGGCAATTGTTATACTTCCTCTATTCCCCATACTGAGAGGGAATTTAAAATAAACACCCAAGAGAAGCACAAAACCTTATCAATATTAGATTCCAGCCTGTATTGGAATCAGGACACATAGAAAAGTTAGTGAAGGCAAAGACCTTCAGGGCCACAAATCACAGTGGTTTGCAAACTCATTTTGACCTTGGATCTCTCAGCTTGAATGAAATATTACACGGAATTCCAGCAGAGAAGAGTCATCCAGAAGCAGGGCAGAGGTTGGTGTGGGGAGGTGCTGGCTACAACCTACCTTGCCAAGCTGTCCTCTTATCCCCACTACTGCCCCAAGTAGGAGGCTTGGGTGCCAGAGAGGAAGGGGAGGGCTCTGCATACACACTGAAATACTAACTCTGGGTCTTGAGTCACAGGTGAATAAATTAAAGCCCAGATTTGCCACACAATGAAGAGAAAGGTCACCATGTACTCAGAACCAGAGCAAGAGCAGGACTTGCGTGCTCTTGTTCATCTCCCAGTAGCCATTCCTCACCTGTTAGTGGATCCTACCTAAGCTGGGAGGATCATTACGAAATCCTACTTTGATCCCTCTCTGCCCTTCAAGGGTGGCCTTCCTACCTATTCCTCTCTCTTTCATTATTCTGGTTTAAATTTGGGAGGGAGATGGTAGGGACTTTTATCTCCATTGTGTTTTAACAAAGCTAATCTCTTTTATTCCCCAGGAAAAAACCAGCTACACCACTGAAGACGGTATGTTAATTCTGCATTTAAAATTGCCTCATATTTCCTGCAGTTTATTCTTTTCCACTTATTTGGAGTTGACAATGATTCCAGCTATAGTGAACGCAGCAATCTTAGCAATAGGTTGCTGTCCAAATGGTCCAGAGGAACTTAGCATCCTCAGGTAGCCTGGGAAGGTGCTGCCCAAGAGGAGCTTGTCCTTGCTACACCCTGGTGGCCTCACTGAGTGTGTGTGGCAGATCAGAAGGGGCCACCAGGCTCTCTGCCTCCCACCACCTCTGCCTTCCCCATGGGAAATCCTGTGTCCATTCCCCACCCACTGACCCCTGGACAAATGGCAGGTCACTTAATCAGGTGCACACAGTCAGACTAAACTCAGATTCTGGCCAGAACTTGGTGAACCTGGGCTACCCCATTATACAAGTCAGCCTGGACCTTCTCTAGAACCTGAAATTAACAGTCCTTTAGCAAACACACAGAAGGGACCAAAAGAACGAAGCCAAATGTTAAATGTCCACTGCACAAGTGCGACTCCTGGCCAGCTGCTGGGGGCCACAGTATCCATCAGCTCCAATGACGGAGCAGAGGGGTCTCCACACCAAGATGACACTGTTCTTCTATGAGACACTTCCAGCCAGTTGTCATTTAATGCAAAGTTTGGGCTAGGGACTGCCAAAATATTTATTTTACCAATGTAAGCTTTGGCTTTTATTTCTATGTTCTACTATATTGACCGCCTTTGCCTTTTTATTTTTTTCCCTCACATAGACTCCAGTTGCCTCTCAGCAGAATGCACCAAGTGGTTGTGAAGGTAAATCTTTCATTTTGAAGATAAGCATGTCCTCTAAAAAGTAATTTAAATTAAGAATTTGTATGTAGGGGCTGGAGAGGTGGCTCAATAACAGAGAATTTGCCTGGCATGTGTGAGGACCCGGATTCGAACCCCAGCACCACATGCATAACTAAGCATTGGAAAAACACACACCAGATGAAAAAATAATGAAATTTTACAAACGAATATGTATGTAAATGTAATTCTGTATTCCTTTCATTCTATATAAGGCAATTTCAAATGTGAAGTTGAATTTTCTAAACAAAAAGCCTTTTACTTTGCAATGAGTAGTGAGCTGCAAAGCCAGCTCAGAACCTGAGCCTACCAGGTAGGGTGTTTGGAGTAGACTATAGTCTACCTGCCAAATACCTGCCCATTTGCAGACAGGTATGACCAGTGCTATGGCCCTACATAGTTAAGCCATTAACATATCTCAGAAATATTTGTACAAGTCCCCCCACCCAGTTCTTGGGACTGAACTCAGGGCCTCACACATGCTAGGCAAATGCTCTATTGCTGAGCTATATCTCCAGTCCTGAATAAGTTCTTCTGCTAAGTTTTAAAATTAATGCTTTCAAAATTCAAATGTCTGTCTTCTTAGTATGTATTCAAATGCTTTTCTGCTTTTGTTTTAACATAACTCAAAAACCTTACATAAGTAACTTACCCATTAAAAATATTTATATTTGGGGCTGGAGCCATGGCTTGGTGGTTACAGCGCTTGCCCAGCATGCGCAAGTACACAGGTTCAAACCCCAGCAACCCACGTACACAACTAAGTGTCAGAGCAATGAAGGCCATGTGAAAAACTCAATAAAAATCAATTCTCTCTCTCTCTCTCTCTCACTGTCCTCTCTTAAAAAATATTTATATTTGAAAGATATGTAATGGGAAAAAACATAATGCTATAAGAATCATTTATATCAACTCTTAAAATGTTACATAGTCATTCAGTTCCTGCACCTATCTAATTCCCTGCTTAAAGGTACCCAATGCTGAAGCCATAGTGCGTGGCTTCTTGCATGAATGTGGCCAAATCTACATAGAATGGGCTGGTTTCCTCTGATGATGGACAATGATCTTTTCTGAGTGGAACTACAACTCACATTTCTGCTTTATTTGCGCCATTAGGTTTTCCATTCTACTTCTCATATTTTCCCCACCCCTTCAGGTTATTTTAGAGGTATCACTTCTTTTCTGCTCTCTTGCTTTCTCTGCCTTTCCTTTGATGCTTTCCTCGTCCTGACGTTGCATGCATTTCTTGCATGTTCTTCCATCCCTTGCTGGGAACGTAGAGTGATATGGACACGTCAGGGCCTCGAAGCCTCTGTAGGAAGTAAGGTCAACCTGGTGCAAACTTCATGGCTTTGGGAGTCTCCAAAAACCAGGCTCAGTGCATGCCCCCTACTGCCCAGGTGTCCTCCTTCTCAAAGGGCTCCCATCACAGGAACTTTGCAGGTTGCTTCTACTGTATTTACTTCAAAAGTAGAAGTGATGGCCATCCAAACCCAAAACCAGGGAGCAGTTTCCGCTCACCTCAAAAGAAGCCTCCAGGATAGCAGAGGCAAAGCATTTGTGGTCAAAGCTCAAAGGTTAGAGAATCTATTGTGGTCCTCAAACTATCTTTGGAAATTACCAAGTTTCAAAGTCCTGAGCAAAACATGGCAGCTCAAAGTAATTTGCCATACATTTGAAATACAATTTTCAGAGGTTCAAGGCTTCTGAACTTCAGAGCACCATAAGAATCCCTGAAGTTTATTTTACCACTTAACAGTATTTGAATCTTTGAGTTCTTACTACTTTTGTCCCTTTGGGGTTCCTAAAGCTCTCCATCTTTCTCCAATGAAGGAGATGCACCCCAGACATACCAAGGTTTTAACACACTCCCAGATGAAGAGGTAGAATAAAGCATTAAAATAGTGTATGGATCACATTTATCAATGGTTCAGTAGAAAAGATTCCTATGGGCTTCAACATAAATTTCTTACATTCCAGGTTTATGTCCATTCTCTACCCCTTCCTTAAGAAAACACAGTGAAATACCAGTGAGATTAATATTATAGGGGGCTAGAGCAGTGGCTCAGCAGTTGTAGCACTTGCCTGGCATGCACAAGGACTCGGGTTCAAATCCCAGTACCACATACACAACTAAGTGTCAGAGAAACAAAGGACAATAAAGAAATAAAATAAAATTGATTCTCTTTCTTTCTCTCTTTAAAAAACAACATCATTATAGGGATAACCTTCAATTTGATCCAATTAATTTTTCAAAAAGAGTGAATCATTCATGAATCCTGGTAATTTTTTTAACCTCTTATCAGTAACAAACTACTCACACCACATCTTCTAACTAGTCAAGACACACTAGGGTACTGTTGTATTACCCTAGGGGAGGCTACACAGAAAGCAGGGGACAGAGGGTGACCAAGACCTGCTCATCTTCTGGAACCCACTTGTGTTCACACACTTAAAGGTCCAGCCCTGTGGGCTCAGTGTCCATGCATGTTGCCAAAGGATGAGCGTAGAGACGTATGGTGCACCTGCAACTCTGCTGGGTGGGAGTCCTGATCACAGCAGACTGACAGGAGCATGGATGGATGATGTCCTGGTAGAGGACAGGTTCCTGGGAAGAAATGGACCAAATTTGGTTCTTCTAGGCTAATGTGGCTGGATTTCGGGATGGGGACAGACCTTCCACTCTAATCCTAATATGAGAATTCTCCTAATCCAGAAAAGCCTGTACCTGCTGAACGGCACCGAGGGTCTAGTCATAGACAAGAAGCTGTGCAGTCACCTGTGTTTCCTCCTGCCCAGAAGTAAGAACCTCTCCCTTCAAAAACAAGTTTCCTCTTGTTGCTACGGGAATTAGCATGTGCTTTGTGGCACTGCACAGTGACGCTGGCTTGTAGTGCTTAGTACAGACCTAATGCTTCATTGTTTTCTAATTATATCTTAAAAGGTGTTTAGCAACTTTAAAACTGTATAGAACTGTAGAGATCTATTATTAGGGTTAATTATTGGACTTAGCTAAAATATAACACTTTAGTCAAGACTCCTCCTTTTTCATAACTAAAGGGAATCACATTACCTATCTTTAAGGTTTTTTTGCTTCTCCCATCTTTAGAGGTGTCTTATTGGTTATTGGGGTTGATTGCTTTGCCATGTGCCTATTCAGAGCATTATTTTGTAAACAAACAAAAATCATATTGTGCTTTGCTATTTAATTAACTCGCAATTCTCCCTTTCAGACCTGTCCATCAAAAACCCATACCTCTGCCAAGTAAGTACAACGGAGTCACGAAGAGCAGCATCAGGTAGTGGCTAAGGCCTGGCTCGGTTCTAAGACGACTTAGAAACTACTTTTGCTTGTTTCCCCATTTGTAAAACATTTGTTTTGTAGAGCTGTTTTGAAAGGTAAATAGATGTGAAACAATTTCTTTTTTTACTTTTTTCCAGTATTGATTTAATATGGTACCAGTTGGATTTTTTGTTTATTTTTAGCAAATAACACTACAGCTGGTTTTTAAATAAGAAGATGAAGTAAAACAAAATATGAGAAGTACCTTGTATAGTACATGGTACATAAAAATACCTCAATAAATGAAAGCTTATTGAAATCTAAAATACATCTTGATCATCAAATATATCTACAAAAGTCACCCTGAAGAGAGGATATGGCAAATATCTGGATAATTTTCCCAAGGCAAACTTCACCCTAAAATTATATGAATCAGAACTGTCAGGTTCACAGACTATAACTACCCCAAACCTTAATTTTATTTTTATTCAATGTGGGGTTGGGGAAGAAGAAAAACTACCTTTTTTGGATAATTTGTAATATATTCCAAAATAATTGATATTAAGCCCATTCAAATAAACAGAATAATTTTCATTTACAAAAAAATTTATGTGCATTTAAACAAAATGTAAATTGTTTTGGGGATTATAATAACATTTTTTGATTCACCTTAAATGAAACTTTTACTAATTTTTCTTTCAATTTCAAAAACAAACTGTGAAAATCATTTGGCTGGAGAAATCTGATTTTTCTTTATCTAAAAAACTTTGTTATGCCTTTTATTGTTTTACCACCCAAGTCATGTTTCCGGTTATTACTGACCACATGTGTCATATGCCAGGTACCATTCTAGGCCCAGGGGTACTAGGATGGATCAAACAAAGACCCTGTCTCATGAAGCTAATATTCTGTTGAAAAAAAATAGACAATATAAGTAAACACATAGATAGACAATACTGTATCAGGTAAACATTAAAGTTCTAGAGACAAAAACAGAGAATGGTGGCAGTGGGTGGGTGGCAGAATAATGAGAAGTCCAGGAAGGCCTCGACTGTAAAAGGGGAAAATCCTCCCACAGAGCCGGGTGAGGATGAAATGAGCTAGCACACTGGAGAAACAGCAGACCCAGTGCAGGTTCAGAGCTCAGAAAACGTTAGCCAAGGGCCTCCCCTGACTGTCAAAACTGCAGAAACCATTGACCGCCGGTACTGTGTGCCCCGGCAGAGTCTGACCACCCTCACCTCTGCTCTTACCCTGCTGTTCCTACCAGGTGGGGCTGACTCTAGTGTGGTGTACGTTTGTTCTCATGTCTTTATTGCCTAGCTCCACACATTAAAACTAAGCACCCGGAAGGCAGGGCATTTTGTGTTTTGTTGACTGGTCTACACCCCCAAGGCCTTGATCCACAGTAGGCTCGTAAGAATGAAGGACAGAGGAAGGCAGGCAGGCAGCTGGATAGTTTCCCTCTTTCAGGTGTCTCTACGTTTAGACTGTAAACTCAAGGAAATTTATACCTTAAGATAGAGATTCTCAAACAATTTAGTCTCTGGACCACTTTAACACACTGGAAATCATTGTGGATTCAAAGAATTTTGGTTTACATGTTTTTTTTCCTATTGACAATTAGTGTATGAAGAATTAAAACTGTAACATTTAAATTAATCCATTTAAAAATAATATTAAATATATTACATGATAACTTAAAAACATACTTTTATGAAAAATAACCAGATGTTCCAAACAAAAACAATTTAGCGAAAAGAGAGGTCTGTCTCACATTTGCACATTTCTTTAACATGTGGAGTAACAGTGACTTCGGGTTTCTACATTCAGTCTGCTGCAATGTGTTGTTCTGGGTGACACATGTGAAGAAAATTGGACTTCATGGAAATAGGTAATTGGAACAAGCAAAGATCCCTCAAGTCCCTGAGAGGATCTGGGGCTTCACAGGGGCCCTTGGATCACACTTTGAGAACCACTGTCCTAAGGATCTGTGGCATGTGTATCTCCTGCAGCACCCAGCACAGCAATGCAATGTAGGTGCAGTAACTGCTCAAGAAACAGTGACGATTGATTGATTTTTCAAATCCTCCTCAGGGTTTGCAGAAGGGGGAAGCCGAACAGCGGACACATCGTCTCCCAGCTTTTCATCTAATTCCACTTTTTCAGAACAGGTATATCATGAACTTTTGATATTGTTAAATCGTTACCAGCAAGCTGCAAGAAAGGGTGTGTCTTCTGAGAAGAGAAAGTCTGGAGGAAGGCTAACAGAACCTGTATTTTAAGTTGATTTCTGAGTTGTCCTTTACTGAGGGATACAAAATACCATATATTTTTCAATGGCTAAGACATCGCTCCATTTAATCCCAATTTGTATTCCAGATACCCTGAAAAACAGTTAGGAGTTCTTCAAAATATCAAGGAAATGTGTTATGTTTGTCGTTCTTCCTTTCACATAGATTTTATTTAAACTTTGTAATTTCCGCAGAATAGACCTGTGAAGGCTTATAATATTAAAACACATATAAGATGATACTATTTAAAAACAGAGAAAGCACTCAGTGCACACTTGAACAAGTTTCTGAGCTTAGGAAAAAATGTAAAATAGAGGGGGCTGGAGCAGTGGCTCTGTGGTTACGGTGCTTGCCCAGCATGTACAAGTACACGGGTTCAAACCCCAGCACCCATGTACAGAGCTAAGTGTCAGAGCAGTGAAGGCCATGTGAGAAACTAAATTTAAAAATTGAGTCTCTCTCTCTCTCTCTCTCTCTCTCTCTCACTGTCCTTCTCTCTTTAAAAAAAATAGAGATGACAGTATGAATTTTTCTTGCCTTCAAAAATCAAATAATATCCATAGGAACATTTTTATTACACACTTCACAAAATCAACAATGACAAGAGCATAGTAGAAAGAGAGATTGTAATTTCTTTAGGATACCTGGTAGCATTTAGCTATTATGTTCAAGCCCTGAATTTAGTAGCAAAGGCCAAACACAGTCAGGAATATAATCATTGTGGTTGACCAAAGGAAGCACTAACTCATTTTCATGTCATTGGTACAAATAGACATTTTTGGTTCCTCTGTTGGTTGTGCAAAATGGGTCTTTGTTTCCAGGGCACAGAGGTTGCAAAGTCTCCTGAGGACCAGCTCATGATTACCTAACAATGCCTGTATTTCACAGGAAGCTGACATTCATGGTAAGCCGTGGTATGCTGGTGCCTGCGATCGAAAGTCTGCTGAAGAGGCGTTACACAGATCGAACAAGGTTCGCTTATCTTTAAACTCTGTGGTGTGCCCTTGTCTACAAGAGGCACAGTTGTCATCCTGATCAATGCTCATTACATAATTGCAACAATTTGGATGCAGGGATCTTTTTTCCTTAATCAAGAGGAACTGCCATCTCCTGTTTTTCCAGCATCCGTCCTTGCTCCTCCATCTCCTTTCTACCAGTCCTTTCATTTCAAGGCTGCTCATCTCCAAAGAGTGGCAGAGAGAAGGATTCCACAGAGGTATCTGGAAGGCTTGGTGTGGTATGAGCACCGTTTAGGAATGCACAATGACAGGCTATTTTGGATTAATTGGTAGGATTAAAGATTCGGGTCAAAATGGCAAAGAAACAGAAACAAAAACCTGGAAGTAAATTTTTGAGGGCTTATCTCCAGTCATGTATGAATACCGGGACAGCTTGGACAACCTGAGACTAAAATATTACTTGTTTCTTTTTTCCTTCTTCTCCTTCCTCTCTCTCTCTTTCTCTTTTTTAATTGTGCTCCACTCTGTCAGAATATACAACATTCACATGGTTCTTCCCTGCCCTTGTTTTAGTACTCACTCTACAATTTTGTTCATAGCCTGCTACCTGGAGGAAATCTTGCCTGGATAGAAAATCCTTAACTTGAGTCATTTAAAGTACTGATGTATTGGATTTCTTGTTCTAAATGAGCTTCTTGAGAAGGCTGATGCTAAGTTCATTTTCTTGACCCGATATATACTTTGATGGGTTAGTCTGAAGGCTCTGCAGATTTTTTTTAAAGTCTAATAGTGTTATTACCAGAATGTCTCAGTTAATTATTCCAGATCAATTTTCCCAAGTAAAGTTCTTTCAATATGTAGATGTAGGTTTTCTCTTATATTCAATATGTTTTCTTAAATTATAGTCTTAAAGGGTAGTTCTGTTCCATTATTTTGTTCTTCTCCTTCAAAGATTCAAATTATATGCATTTTAGACTCTTTTTCTTCTTTTTTTTTCTCTTGCAGTACTGCGTATTGAACCCAGAGCCTTGAACCCAGGGCCTTGAACATGCTGGGCAAGCACTCTACCACTGAAATACAAGTTCAGCCTTTTTTTTTTTTTTTTGGGTAACATGTTATAGTTTTTTTTTTTCTGCTTTAACATAAGTTCTTCTAGGAAAGAATTTTCATCAAAGTTTTTATTTCCCAGTCTTTGAATGGAATTTGATACTCTATTCAGAGGCAATTTGTGGACATAGTTCCTAGTTTGGGAGTGTCCTCTGGGTTTTATCCTAATGTATTACTTCATGTATTTCTGAATCCTGTAAACCTGATACCTTAATTAGCACATCACAAAGCTACTATTGACCTTACTCATGATTTTCTGTGACCTATAGGTTTTCTATATTTAGCTGAGCTATTAGAAAAAATAAAATAATAAATATTTTAAAATGTAGCTAGGGGCTGGAGTGGTGTATCAGTAGTTAGAGCACTTGCCTGGCATGTGCGAGGACCCAGGTTCAAATCCCCGCACCACATATACAACTAAATGTCAGAAAAATAAAAACAGATGAAAAAAATAAATAAAATCAATTCTTTCTTTCTCTCCCTCTCCCTCTCTCTCTTTAAAAATATAGCTAAATAAACACCTTTTGACTATAATATAGGTATTCTTTGTAAACTGATTACTAGCCTGTACAAATATAAGTAATACACTATAATTGTGCTTTTCTTTTTTTTACACAGGATGGATCATTTCTTATTCGGAAAAGTTCTGGTCATGATTCCAAACAGCCATATACACTAGTTGTATTCTTTAATAAACGAGTATATAATATTCCTGTGCGATTTATTGAAGCAACAAAACAATATGCTTTGGGCAGAAAGAAAAATGGCGAAGAGGTCAGTAATTTCCCTCTTAATTCCGGTCTGTAACTATACATGGAGCACCATGGCATTACACTGCTAGGTGCTGGAGATGAAGAAAAAGAACATAGGAGTACTTAGTCTGAGGCTTGCATGCATGTCATAAATGGAAAGCAGTTTAAAGGATTTGGGAAGTGCTCCCTACGAGGAAACAAGAAGAAAAGAACGGTGTGATATACATCCTACTCCTTTTGTTCAGCTACTTGCTGAGGGTCATCTGACCTAAGATCGTCATATAAATCAAGGTTGAAATGTCATGTAGAATTAGGGGTGCAAAAATCAAGATCATGGCCTAAGAGTTCCAAAGTCAAGACTTAGAATCTCAACTCAGGTACCAAGGTAGGTAAGTAGGGAAGAATCCAGAAAAGATGCCAGAGCTTAATTTAAAATATCCGAAGGACCAAATGAGCGTATGGACCTGCAGTATGAAAAAATAAACCACATGGGTCTTAAATATCAACTAAACAAGAACTTTAATACATCTGTTACCTGGACCATGACCAAAACTTAGTATATCTTCATTTAGCTGGCCTGTTCCTATAATTGGCCCTGAAATATGAGTCAGAATAATCCTTGGATGATCCAGAAAGGGAGTGGTACTTGTTCTGATCTTAAATGATGGGCTGAGTTTGAATTAATAGAATGAAGTTTGGGGAAAAGAAAACGGAAAAAAAAGTGGAGAGAGCTATTTCAGCAGAGGAAACAGCATAAAAAAAGTTCAAGTTAAGAAATAGTTCTTTTCAAGATTCCTTCGGAAAGAGCCACACCCAATCCAAACCCAGCATTTGTTACAAAGTATTGTACCTGGGCTGGAGTGGTGGCTTAGTGGTTATATTGTTGCCTGGCACGCACAAGGACCCAGGTTCAAACCCCAGCACCACATACACAACGAAGTGTCAGAGCAACAAAAGCCACACGAAAAAATAAATAAAAACTGATTCTCTCTCACTGTCCCCCCTCTCTTACAAAAAAAAAAAAAAAAGAGAGAGAGAGAGAGAGAGAGAGAAAAGATGTTGTAACTACTGCAGGGCAGCAATCTTCTCCACTGGATGAGGCCAGGGGCTATGTCTTGTTCACCTCTGTATTTCCAAAACCAGAATATAATGGCTGACTTCAATGAATACTTGATAAATATTTATCAAATGAATGAATTGAATTGTTGGTTGAGTAGTTGTAAGCAGAGAAATAGCTCAAAAATTCTTGTGTATTCTTTCTTTATCTTTTTTTAAAAAAACTGGTAAAAACACTTATCATAAAGCACATAATATTACCATCTTAACTGTTTAAGTGTAATGTAGTAGGGTTAATTATGTTTACATTGTTGTGAAACAAATCTCCATCTTTTTTATCCTGTAGAACTGAAAATCTAGATTTGTCAAACAACTCCTTTCCCCCCTCTTCCCAGCCCCTGGTAACCACCATTCTACTTTCTATTTTTATGTATTTGATGATTTTGGATATCATAAGATAAGTGGAATCATATAGTATTTACCTTCTTGTGACTGGCTTATTTCACTTAGCATAATGTTCTCAAGGTTTTTCTATGTTGTAGCATGTGACAGGATTTCCTTCCTTTTTAAAACTACATAGTATTCTGTTGTACATATACACCACATTTTGTTTATCCATTCACCCATCAATGGAAATTTGGGTTTCTTTCACTTTTTGGCTATTATGAGTGGTGCTACTATAATCAAGAGTGTGCAAGTAGCTCTATAAGAACCTGCTTTTTGTGGATATATCCAGAAGTGGGATTGCTGGACCATATGATACTTCTATTTAAATTTTTTGAAGAATCATCACACTTCTCCATTGAAGTTGCACAATTTTACAGTCCCACCAATAGTGGAAAAAAGTTCAACTTCTCTACATCCCCACCAACACTTATTACAGTGTGTGTGTGTGTGTGTGTGTGTGTGTGTGTGTATACCATCCTTATGGAAGTGAGGTGATAGTTCATTGTGGTTTTGATTTATATTTTTCTGATAATTAGTACTACTGTCTTTTAATATGCTTGTTGGCCACCTGTATATCATCTTTGGAGAAATGTCTATTCAAAATACTTGTTCACTTTTTGATCTGATGTTTCATTCTTTTTGTTGTGTTTTAGGAATTCTTTATATATTCTGGATATTAACCCCTGAACAGATTTGCCAATATTATCCCCATACTTTAGGTTACCTTTTCACCGTGTTGATTATGCTCTTTGTTGAATAGAAGTTTCAAAGTCTGATGTATTCCTATTTTTCTATATTTTTTGTTTTTGTTGCCTGTGTTTTCTAGTGTTATTATTAAATCCAGTGTCATAAAGTCTTTCTTTTATGTTTCTTGTAGGATTTTTAGAGTTTGGGCTTTTTATATAAAGTTTCAATTATAAAATGCAAAACTCTTGATTATGAGACCACTAAGATCAAATTTGGGTTTTAAGTTGTAGATTGCATTGTCATTAACATAAGTTAAACTATTAATGGAACTATCTGCTTTTCTTCACTCAAAACACTGTTCATTCTTGCTGAAAATTTTACCTTACAAATTCTTTTAGAGTTCTCCTTCATCACAATCAATGGTAGGAGATAGTGGTGATCCTGGTAGGAAAGAGTTGCTTTGGAGAGAGGATTTTGTTTTAAAGCCTCTTCTGGGGTCTAGTTCTCTCTTTAAGGCTTGAAGTTGGGAGAGGGAGCTGTCCTTTTTAGAAGTCCTGAAATTCTCTCATAAATTTGGAGCTCCAAGAGGGGCTGTGAGCCCCCTTGTCCTTCTAGGAAGTTCTAGGTCTACTGAATCTTTGTCTTTATCCTGGAATTAATACATCAGTGCTTTGCCCCATTCCCTGGTCCAAAATATTAGTATATTATGATAATGGTATCTGAAATTACTGACAGTCAATTAAAACTCTCACTTTAATTATCTATACTATATCTCCATATGTTGATCATCTGAATGGTTGGTTACATGTTACTGTGCATATATATATATATTTTTTATATATATATAAAAGTGTATATTTGTCTTTATGTATATATGGGTCAATAAGGTAAACAACTTTTTAATTATTTAACTTTTCATAGTTGTTTTGGCATTATATGATACAGTACTGACTAATTTTAAAGTTTTGACAATTGTGTACTTTATTGGCCAGGATATTTGAGTTATCAAAAAAAATGTCTGTGCATATGTGAATATCTCAAATAAACTTAATGTGAACAGAAAAAAAGCAGAACTGAGGGAAAACTACAACAAATTATGCCTAATGTATCTTTCAGTTAATCACAGATATGCTTCAATTACACTCCCTTCTTCACATATTTCATCTCAAGTCAAGTCCCTACTGCAAATATTTCAATCCCCAAAACCCAAAATACTGCAACAGGAACACTACTAAAAAATATTCAGGGACTACATGGAGAGAATAAGGTGTTTGCTAGTGTAAGTGCAATTGTTCTCTTCTATGCTTCCTTGATTGAGAACATACTATTTCACTTTGAGTCCAATTTAGAGAGATTATGGTATTTTACTTTCTGGCCCTTTAGTCTAGAAATTTAACTTCCAACTGCATTTGGTTTAACAACTCTCTATGCCAAAGAAACAGAAAGAATGATTATGGGATTTATCATAAAATAATTTCATTGGCAATTGCAAGAGGGATGAATGATTGAAAAGAAAGTAAGAAATAGAGATAAAAGTATTTGAAGGTCCCTCTCCTCCTTTACCTAATATTCAGATAGCCAGTTATTTAACAGACAACTAGTATCTCATTTGAAAAAGTTGGCTAATATTCTGAAAACTTTATTCAGTATGTAGATTTTGGGATGTTATCCAAACAATTAAGGAATGCTTTTACTTCTGATGTTTTTCTTTATCTGAAAATTAAGTGATAATAAAAATAAACTGATACTAATTACTAAATTCTCATCACTTCTGTGGAATAATTACCACTTTGAAAAATTATTCTAAATGAATTGATCCAATAACTATGAACTTATAGCACTCTTGTATACTCGATGCATTTCATTTCATGGTCTGGATTACATTTATTTAACCTTACATTGAAAACTTTGACCACTTTTCATAACAAAATTTGTGACAACCTTAAAGTAAAACATATATACAAAAGGAATTAAAATATGGGGAAATTAATATGTATAGTGAAAGCCTATCATGAAATTTCATTTATAAATTAGGCACTAAGTTAGCTCTAAGTTTACTGGTAGGCAAGCATGGATGCAAATATGAGGGTTTATAAAGCTTTCTGTATATGTTAAAGGAAAAAACCAAATTTATCTAGGAAACAACTTTTTACTAGTAGTAAATTCTAAGATGAATTTATTACATTGGTCTTTGAATTTTAGTCAGCTTCTGTCACTATAACAAAATACCTGAGGTAATAAAGTTTACAAACAGAAGCTTACTTTTCTCACAGTTTTGGAGGTTTCAGTCCATGAGTTTGTTGCTTGGACCTGTGGCAAGGCAACACATCATGGTGGGAGTGCATTTGCCTAGTAGCTTGGAAGCAAAGAACAGAGAGGAAGAGACCAGAGTCATCTAAACCCCTTTGAGACCAGTACACACAATGAACTACAGACCTCCCACTAGACTCATCTCTTAAAGATTCCACTACTTTCTAATAGCTGTCCTGAGAACTCAACTATTAACACATGGGCCTTTGGGAGTCATTCAAGATCCAAACTATAGTGTCCTGTATATAAGTCTTGTGTTGCATAATAGATAATCTATGTTTTTATGAAAAATATAAAAAAATTGTTGTATGGTAGTTTCATGTTTGAGACTAATGGGTGTTAAAATATTATATCCATAATTCAATGAAATAATTTCTCCAAGAAGTTATACTAGTTGAGAATGTCAGTGTGTTTGAGTCTGACTATATATAGGAAAGTCAAGAATCTGCGAAGGGTTCAGCCTTTGGTAAACCACACTTATGGGGGCAGAATATCAGCTTGGACCTAATGGCTTTTACTCAACTGACAAAGTGGGAAATGAGAGGAATGGAACATGAAGTTAACATAAGTGCCAATATCTAACTCATGTATCTTTTCTTCTTCTAGTACTTTGGAAGTGTTGCTGAAATCATCAAGAATCATCAACACAGTCCCCTGGTTCTTATTGACAGTCAGAATAACACAAAAGATTCCACAAGACTGAAATATGCAGTTAAAGTTTCATGAAGAAAGAAAAAAGGAGGTCAATATCATTACTTCAGACATTTTCCTCATTTTTCTCCTTTGGAGAAAAGGCCCCAAAACTTCATAATTTGGGTTATGAATCATCAATAATAAAACAGAAGATAAAGGCAGCTATTGAGATGGTTATCTACTCCTTTATAAGATGCTCACATGAACTTGTTCAATCAGTTGCTGGAACTGATGAACGAATATCTAGGGAGGTTGAGTTATCATGCTACTAATATTATCCAAATAAATGTATTTAAAAAAAACAAGAGTAAAGTGGTTTCAGTCTTGTAAGAAAGGAACACTATTTTCACTTTGTGTGTATGTGTGTGTGTATGGGTGTTTGGGGGGATCAAACCCAGAACCTGGCACATGCTTGGCAAGTGCTTTACCACTGTGCTACACCCACCAGCAAGCACACTATATTTTCAAAATAAGAAAATCAAACTGTTGGATAAATTAGCTGCTGAAAATTTAGGTCCCACAATGGTCACCAGTGAACAAATGTGGCTGGACTGTCTATTGTCAGTGCTTGACAATTATGTCTTCATTAAAATTTTAATGTGTAGAAAATAAAATATTATAGGCAATGTAAGGAATTTCTAAGTACAGACAAGGAGTACGTAATGCTTCCTTTTATATGTGTCTCCAACCATAAGAGAGGTATATGGAGATGAACTTTCAGGAAGTTCTTCTCCAGGACTATGCTGTTAGCTTTGCTTATTAAAGATAATTATACCCTCTTTGATCTGCATATATATTAAATGGAACCTAAACTTGATAGAAGTTTCAAAGTGAGATGACAGAGAAACTAGATGGAAAAGTCAGCTCCAAGGAATCATCCCATGGAACAAGGGCAGAAAAGCAGATATTGGTGAACACTAAGGAATAAAAGGTATCATTGTAGGGAGCCATGTCCAAGGTCTAACATCAGCCCAGAAATGTATTATACTTTGTCATATCAAAGCCCTTTGATTTTTTTTTACTGTGTACTTAGACTGCACTGGAATGATAAAGCAGCTAATTAAGACTAATAATTAGATGAGCAACACACCTGATCACTGAATAAGATAACAGTATCTCAAAGTGTTTTGAAAGGCAGAAGGTAATGATTTCAGAATAACTCACAGACTCATTTGCAAAGATAACTGCAATTTTATTCTTTTTTTTTTAAGAGAGGGGGAGAGAGTGAATCAATTTTATTTTATTTTTTCATCTGGTTTTTGTTTTTCCAACACTTAGCTGTGTATGTGGTGCTGTGGTTCAAATCCGAGTGCATGTCAGGCAAGTGCTCTACTGCTGCGCCACTGCTCCAGCCCAGACAATTGCAATTTCAAATGTCATACTTTCACGATAACTATGTTATGGGTTGAATTGTGTCCAGTCATGTTAAGGGGAGCCCAAGAAGACCGGGACTAATCAAGTGACTGGTATCCTTATAAAAAGCATCTGGACACAGACAGAGTAATCATGGAAGGAAGACTATGCAGAGACACCAAGCAGAACATGTGAAGACATGGAAATGGAGCAATGCACCCAAAGCGCAGAAGTGCCGCAATTGCTGGCAAACCAACAGAAGAGAGAAAGAAGCAAGGGCAGTACCTGCTCCAGGTTTCAAAGGGTGTATGGTCCTGCTGACACCCTGCTTGCAGATTTCAAGCATCAAGAACTGGGAGACAACAAACTTCTGGGATTTTTAAGCTACCAGATTATGGTACTTTGTTATGGCATCCCTAGAAAACTAATACAGTTGATATCCACTGTTTACAATGAAATCCGAATCACATGGGTTTTAGAATTTACATATGGAAAGTTTTCTTTTCCCTTTTGAGAAAATGGTGGAATCATTTAGAATTAAAAATGACATTTCTCAATTTAAAGGGGGGGCAGTGGCTAGAGTGGTGGCTCAGTGGTTCAGGTGCTTGCTTGGCATATGCAAGGACCCAGGTTCGAACTTCAACACCACATACACAACTAAGTATTGAAGAAACAAAGGCCTGATGAAAAAATAAATAAAATTGATTCTCTCTCTTTCTCTCTTAAAAAGCAAGCAAGCAAGCAAGCAAGCAAGAAAATGGGCAATGTTTTGTAAAGCAGTTAACAGCTCTCTATCAGCTTACTTCTTCATTCATTTCTTCAGCTGTCACAATGACCCTGGCTCCATAACAACCTCTTCCTCTTGATCCCCACTCTTCTCCCGCAAGTGGCCTATTCCAGCAAGGTAGAGGATCATAGCTGTAAGATTATACTAATCCAAAATAGGTTGATATTCAATGCTGCTGGGCTGGATTTCTTGCAGCAGAGTCTGGGAGCTCTAGGAGATAAGCCCTTACCTGCTGAGGAATCCTTTCTCTCCCAGTGTTGGGAGAAATACCCAGTCCGACATGCCAGTCTCCCCATCCTGCCAGGAGAGTCCACTGGAGGGCAACACTACCTGCTTTTTAAAAACTTCCCTTTGCAAGTGGTATTCACAATGAAGCTAGAAAGGCTTTCAAGAGATATCAAAAGCCTGGTCTGTGATCTTCAATGATTGAGAAACAAGTGGTTTTTCACAGAAATTCTCAGGAAAGGTAGGGGATAGGACAAGAGACACTGGTCAAAGAGAAGTACTTGGCGTAAAAGCTGAAAAAGGAAACACTCCGTCCCAGTTCCTGTTTTCTGTTTCAAAAACGTTGCAAACCAGACTGCAGCTGTGGTAATAGGAAGGCTGCAAGCTTGTAAGTGGACAACAGAGATAGGAAGGCTTGGCCAATGCCGATCAGAAGCCCGCGCTGCTATAAAAAGTTAGCCATGGCAATAGTTTGTTGACCCTGCACCCTGAGAGCTGAACTACTCTTACTGGAGCTGAGCTAGCTTTGCCTAACAGGGAGTCCCAGAGAATGCAAAGATGTGAAGGAAAGCCTGCAGCACTTGGGGCATGACCTTCAGGCAGGACTGAATTCCTATTCTTCAAAATGTCCTTAAGATGACACATCACTCAGTCTCTATCTGTAGGTAGGGTTGCATGAAACCACTAAAAGACCTGCTCCAGAAGCTTAGTTGCACTACATGTCCTGAGCACTTAGTGGCTGTCTAACCACAAGGTGGAACAATATTGGATTTTGAGTTAGATAGTTCTGGATATCCTATATCTACCATGTATTACCATGTTATTGGGCATACACCTTACCACTCTAAGCCTTGGTTTTTGCATTTGTAAAAAATAGGAGCTCCAGTGGCATAATCCGTTAGTGCTCAGCACTTATACAGCATTTGTGAAAAACATCTTTCTGGTAATGATACAAGAGTTTAAAAAGCTATCATATATTAAGTGCCTAGCATTAAGCTGTGCCTAAAGCACATTAATTCCTTGTCCCTTAACCAAAATCTTTGTAGAGATAAAAAGTAAGCTGTGGATAACTCTTCAAATAAATCCGCCTATATACATTTTAAGGCATTTAATAATTTTGATTATACCTCAAGAAAAATCCCAAATATTTTCTCTACATCTGTGATTTTTAATCTTTTAGTAGCTGCAAAATTCTGTAAATCTAATGAGAGCATAGGCATTTTCCCCAAGGGGAAAATGCATTTATCTATATGGACAAAAATCTCCCATAAATTTTCATGATTCCTGGGACCTGAGCCCTAACCATGGATCAAAAATAAAAAGGTCAAGGTTAAAGATCCTTGCTCTAAATTCTTGTTAAACTTTGATGTATCAAAATAGGTATACTGTGCTATTAAAGGCATGGATAACCTCCACTAGATGAGAAACAGGATACCAATGTGGTTTAGCACAAGGCTTTGAATAAATTGCCTAAAACCTACTCCCAGCTTCATCAATAACAGATTGTGTGAACTTGGTTTCTCCCTTTGTAAAACAAAGATGATAATTAAATTTGCCTTATGGGGTTGTTCAAGGAATATATAAAGAATTGCAAATATTCAAAAGTGTGAATTATTATTTCATTCATCCATCAAATTACTGAACTTGCTGGATGTCTCAGTAATATATCAGGCACATAAAAATGAAAAGTCTTTGAAGATATCCAAATAACCACTCAAATGTTTTTAAACAGGACTTCTATCTATGAATTACTGTACTTAAAAGAACAGCCTCTAATTAGAAAAATGCTTGAAGAAAATAATGTAAGAGGGAATAAAAGCATCTACTGACATGCACGAAACTGCTATTTCAACTGCAACGTCTCATCCTCCCCTTCAATGTAGAGTGTTTTAATCTCACCTGTTTTCTCTTTCTTACCTAAAAATGAGTCACTGAGGCCGAGATTTAATTCCTTTTGGTGCTGTCCTCCACAGCTATTATGATCTTGTACAAGATATTCAATGATCTTTCTCATTTACCTTACTGAATTTTTATGAGAATATCATATTCAAATGCCTTTGACAAAGAAGATTCTCAACAAATGAGGTTATCATAACTGAATATTCAAATGCCCCACTTGGAAGTACAGGTCACAAATTGAAGATTTCACAGAACCTACTGTGGAAGACAGAAGCCTAAACTATGGTAGTGACTGGGGTCCTATATAGAGAAATAGGTGAAAAAGAAACATGTAAGGAATAAACACAGTAAAGTTACGTGACTGCATATGGGGATAAAGGAGAGAGACGGGCTCCATTGTTTCAAACCTGGATAGCCTGAAGAATGGAAGTGCCTCTGACTAAAAGAGAGAAAAGTCTGGAGAAGGGACCTATGATAAGTTCTTAACCACACAAAATTAAGATAAAAAGTCTCAAGGCAAACTCCTGGAATGGGATATCAGAAGAAGTCAGAGGACTTAGATTCACAAGTAGACTTCCTAACATGAGGAAAAATTATTTCATTAGTCTTTTAGTCTTCTAAAATCTTAGAAGGTATTCTTCTGAGGGCTGGGGGAAGAGCTGGGCCTACAAAGAATTGTAAACATGAATACTGGTTCTTTTTTATTTTTGTTTGCTTTCACGATGGCATAAAGAAGTAATGCCTTGTGAATTTTTTTTTTCTGACAGTATAGGTTGAAAATTAAGAAGATGGAGTAGCACAAAGGAGAGGCCACAGGAGGATACAGGAAGACAGTGTCTATCTGTCCAAGGAGAGAACTCAGGAGAAACCCAACCTGATAACCAGGTTGTTGATCTTGGCCTACTGATTTCCATAGCTGAGAGATTCCACGATGGCAAGCTGCTGGCAGGCTGCTTCTTATTTGGTTCCATGACCAGATGGAAAAACTCCAGGACAGCTATAAGGTGTGTTTAGGGGGAAATCATTACCAGAACACAGCACTAGTTAGAGGAGATTTTTGGAGGATCTGAGACTTGGGTGCAGCAAGTGGAAAAAGGGACTGTATCCATCCCAGCTGGTACACAGCAGCTGTGACCAACATCAGCAAGGGAGTGGGGGCGGGGGGAGAGCTGAACCATAGCATGCAATCTGATCTACCACAGAGAAGCTGAGTTCTGTAACAAACCATGCATTGGGCCCAGCTGGAGACACCTCACTGTGCCTCCACTGCGTAAGGGAAGAATAGTGTCTCTCAGTAGCCTGCAAGGGGAAAAATCAGGAGTCTTTTTGAACAGACTGTCTGGCAGGAGGGAGTCAGCAGTTCAGAGCCTGCTACCTTACAAGTCTTCCAAGAGCCAGCCAAGGTTCAGAGGCTGAACCCAGAAAATGTGGTATGGGACAGGCCCAGTCTTCATTTAGCTCAGGGGGATTTGGGTTAGTGTAGTGCAGGGGAGCCTAGCTCAGCCCAGTCCACTCCCACCCCAAGCCAGAAGGCTCACGTGATAAGGTGAGTCAGGAGCACTAAAGAGACCACAGTCTGAGCTCAGAAACCTTGGAGGGACTGCGTGTGTAACCAGCAGAGGGAGCACTGATCTGCATTTAACACCCTATCCTAATATCTGGAAGACTCCGGAGTTTCAGATTCCAGGGAGGCTGGCAAAAGCCAGTCCTTGGGACATTCATTAATCTGATCTCTTTAGGAAAGCTGTCACCCAGAAAGCCCAGGAGACTGAACTAGACACCTATTCGTCTACCTGAGATCACCTAACTCCAGACGGAGAGATCCTGCCAAGAAAACTCAGGCGGACAGTGAACATCTGCTCTCAGTGTGTAGAGACATCCTCAGCAAACATGGTTCCAATTTTTCATTAGAAAGCTTTATTTATTTTTTCTTTTGGTGTTTTTGATGTGTATTCATGTGCCATCTGGAGAAATTGATTGGTTCATGGACATATAAATATACTAATTGTTTTATTTTTGTTTGTTTTGTCTTTGTTGTTTTTTTTCAGCTTTTTTTTTCCTGTTTGTTTCTCTTCTTTTTCCCTTTTCTTTCTTCTCTCCATACTCCTTTCATTCCTGAGCATTTTCTTCAATGTAAATGTTTATATTGACCTTCCTGCTAAGGGCTGGGATTTTGATCAGTACATTTAGTATTTGAATTGTATTGTGCCCCAGTTGCAAAGTTTTCCTCCACTTGCTTCTCTCCTTTCTTATGGTATCACCCAAATTATATGAATATCTTTTTTACCCTTCCTCTACTTTGCTACCTCTGTCTCTTCTCCCTCCAGTTCCCCCAACCCACCAAATCCTTCACTTCCTCTAATTTCTCTGTTCATGATTAGTTATTACAACCTCCCCTCCTCTCAAACTTCCTCTTGCATTCCTTATTTTCTGAGGCTTCTAATTAGTTTATACAATTTGACCTCCCCCATCATTGATGCTATGCAACCATTACTGCTGTGAATGCCAAACTCCATAACTATTGTATGCATTTGAAGCCTGACATAGGCAATAGTTGATAGTTGAATATTATTGTCACTGAACGTAATGGCTAACATTACCATTTGTTTCATAGGTGGAACTTAAAATAGATATAGTCGGTACTAACAAATTTAATACTTTTTATTGTATGCATTGGTTGTTCATATTAATGGTCTTCCATTATCTCTTGAGGAGCTGGAAATCTAAAGGGACACTAACAGTTCACAGGTTAGGGATTTGGCTTCTGAACTCAACTTTCCTGACAATATTCCAACCCTAGTAAGGGTTGGGATAAAACTCCCAATCCAGCAGCAAAGACCCAAAGAGGAACAATAAGAAAGAGATTTCAGGCCAAGAATCCACTTAAATTTAAGGAGAAGCCTGTGCATGGACCCTAACCTGCATCTGTGTGCCCAAGACTCCAGCTTTGCCCTGCCAGGTGTGCTGGACACCCCCAAGGACTCCACATCTAGACACCACCCAACCATCATGCACACCTGCCAGGTCCAGATATCCTACCACCAAGGATCCCAGGTCCCAGTGCAGCACATAACCTGCTCCATTCTGGCTCACCCCACACCTCAGGAAACCTAGCACCCAGTGATGCACCCATATTGCTTAGCTTCAACAATGCAGTGGGCTGTCCAGAAAATCCACTAGGAGTAAAGTCCAAGTCCTGGAACCTAAATCCAAAAAATGCAACAAAACAATGCTCCATGCAGAAACAGCTTTCAGGGAAAAGGCGGTGGTCATCAGGGAGGTGGTGTCTGACCCAACCCTTGACCTTTAAGAAAGAATCACCTAGAGACTTGTCTTGCTTCCACACAAGGAACCCCAATTCAAAGATTCAGAAGAAGCTTTTCAAAGCTGAAAAATTAAACTAGCAGAGGTTCACCTCAAACCCACAACTTCCCTAGCAAGGAACACATTGACAGGGAGTGGGATGAAAATCTACAACAAATTATCAATGATCTGATCACTAAAAGGAACGAAGAACTAAAAGAAAATTTAATGAAGTGACTAAGTGAGAAAACTCAAGAGATGAAAAATTCTGTTATCAAGGAAATAGACATACTGAAAGAGGAAATAACAGCTAAAATCTGAAGTCAATGACATGAGACAAACAATGGAAGAATTTAATAGACTAATGTCTATAGAAAACAGAACCTCAGCTCTTAAAGAAAAAACATCTGATGATGAACAAAGCCTGAATAAGCTTGAACACACAGATGACAAAAAAGAGGAAAACTCACAGAACATGAGCAGAATTTTCAAAATGTTTAGGATGAAATTAGAAGAAATAATCTAAGAGTAATCTGGATACAGGAAGAAGCTGAAATGCAAGTGAATGGTATAAGGAACATTCTCAATGAAATAGTTAAAGAAAAAATTTCCCAGATAAAAATAGAGTCACATATGCTTGTCCAGGAAGCTTATAGGATACCTAGTAGACCTAATCAAATGAGAAGCTCACCAAAACACATCATATTCAAAAAGTACAATAGGAAAATCAAGAAAAAAAATATTAAAAGCTGCAAAAAAGAAATGCCAAATCACATTCAGAGGCAAACCAATAAAGATCACCTCTGACTTTTCAGCTCAGACTCTAGAAGCAACAAGATCATGGAAGGTGATATTTCAATGTCTGAATGACCACAACCTGGAGCCAAGAATACTATACACAGCAAAATGCAGCTTCAAATTTGAGGGGGAAATAAGAACTTTTTATGATAAGATCAAATTTGCAGCATTCATGAACAGAAAACCAGCATTACAAAGAATACTCAAAGATAAACTCCAGATAGAAGAACAAGCAAACAATCCACAAACCCCACAAGTACAGGAAATTCAATCAAGGTACACACTATTAATAAACAATCAAGACAGCACAAAACTTATGAGTAAAACATGATGACTATGAACCACAACCATATAACTGTCCTAACACTGAATGTGAATGGTCTCAATGCACCAATCAAAAGACACAGATTAGCAGATTGGATCAAAAAACAAAATTCAACAATATTCTGCTTACAGGGGACCCACTTTACAATCAACAATATCCACAGATTCAGGGTAAAAGGATAGAAAAAAATCTACCAGGCGTACAGCCCAAGAAAGCAAGCTGGTGTTGCAATACTCATATCTGACAGAGTAGATTTCAAACATAAACTAGTCAAAAGAGATAAAGAAGAAGGCCACTACATCCTAGGGAACAATACAACAGGAAGATATAACTATAATAAATACATCTTCTCCAAATAGCAACATGCCCAACTATGTGGATAAATTATTCCATGGCATAAAATAACTTGCAACACAATAATACTGGGAGGCTTTAATACTCCTCTATCACCAATAGCCAAATTGTCAAAGCAGAAAAAAAAGCAAACAAACAAACAAACAAAGATATCTTCAGCCTAAACAACTCCATAAATCAAATGGACTTCACAGACATCTATAGAATATTCCACCCCAAATTGGCTGAATATACCTTCTTCTCAGCAGTGCATGGATCCTTATCCAAAATAGATCATATTCTAATTCACAAAGGAAATCTCAGCAAATATAAAAAAGTAGATATTATTCCATGTATCCTATCAGCCCATGATGCCATGATTCTAGCAATCAACATAAAAAATTATGACAGAAAACACATATATATGGACATTGAATAATACCCTATTAAATGAAGACTAGACATGAGAGCAAAATCAAGAAATTCTTGGAAGCGAAGAAAATGAAGAGACAACATACTGAAACCTCTGGGACAGCATGAAAGCATTCTTAAGGGGGAAATTTACAGCACAGAGTGTCCACATCACAAATCAGGAGAGATCCTAAATGAACAAGCTTATGAATCAACTGAAATCCCTAAAAAGGAAGAAAAATCTAATCCCAAAGCCAGAAGAAGACAGGAAATAATCCAGATCAGAGCTGAAATCAATGAAGTTGAGAACCAAAAAATAATAAAAAGAATCAATGAAACAAACAGCTGGTTCTTTGAAAAAATAAATAATATTGGCAGACCCTTAGCCAATCTCACTAAAAGAAGGAGGGAAATGAAGCAAATCAACAAAATCACCAATGAAAAGGGAGTGATCACCAATGACCTCATGGAAATCCAACAGATAATAAGAACATATTTTGAAAAACTATACTCCTTTAAATTAGATAATTTGGAAGACATGGACAAATTTCTAGACACATACAACATCCTCAAATTGACACAGGATGATATTGAAATCCTAAACAGCCCAATAACAGGCACTGAAAGCCATATAGCAATTAAAAGCCTCCCAAAGAAGAAAAGTCCAGGACCTGATGGTTTCCCCGATGAGTTTTACCACACTCAAGAGGATGAGCTATTAAGCTATTCCAGGAAACATTTTATGAGGCAATCATAACTCTGATACCAAAACCCAACATAGACATATCATAAAAAGAAAACTACAGAGCAATAGCCCTGATGAACATCAATGCAATAATCCTTAATACGGTTCTAGCAAACCCCATTCAAAAGCACATCAAGAAGATAACTCACCATGATCAAGTGGGCTTCATTCCAGGCATGAAAGGCTGGTTCAACATACACAAATCAATATATGTGATTCATCACTGAAACAGAATTAAGCACAAAAACCATATGATCATCTGTATTGATGCAGAAAAAGCCTTTGATAAAATTCAGCACCCAATTATGCCCAAAACTCTAGAGAAGATAGGGAATAAAGGAACTTATCTTTTTTTTTAAAAGAGAGGACAGTGAGAGAGACAGAGACAGAGAAAACCAATTTTTTATTGAGTTTTTCACATGACTTTCATTGCTTTGACACTTAACTGTGTATGTGGGTGCTGGGGTTTGAATCCGTGTACTCGTGCATGCTGAGCAAGCGCCATAACCACCAAGCCACCGCTCCAGCCCCAAATGAACTTAACTATGTAAATGTCATATATGACAAACCCTATGCTAATATAATATTAAATGGAGAAAAGCTGAAAGCATTTCCACTAAACTTGGGAACAAGACAAGGTTGTCTGCTCTCCCCACTGTTATTCAATATAGTTCTCAAGATGCTTGCTGGAGCAATCAGGCAAGAGAAGGAAATCAAAGGGAGAATAGGAAGAAAGGAAGTCAAACTATCCCTTTTTGTTGATGACATGATCCTATATCTGGAAGATCCAAAAAACTCCACCAGAAAACTGCTTGAACTTATAAACAGATTTAGAAAAGTGACTAGCTACAAGGTCAATATCCATAAATCAATAGCTTCCCTATATTCTAACAATAATAGGGCAGAAGAAGAAATCAGGAAATTGGTTCCATTCACAATATCCTCAAAAAGAATAAAATACTTGGGAATTAAAAAGGGAAGTAAAAGACCTCTACAATGAAAATTACCAAACACCAAAAACAGAAATTGAAGAAGACGTGAGAAGATGAAAAGACACTCTATGCTCTTGGTCATGCAAAATTAATATAATTAAAATCGCCATTCTGCCAAAATGCTACACAGATTCAATGCAATCCCCATCAAGATACCAATGTCATTCTTTATAGATATAGAAAAAACAATTCTCAAATTCATTTGAAACAACAAGAAACCTAGAATAGCCAAAACATTACTAAGCAAGAAAGATGAAACAGGTGGATTTGCAATACCAGATCTAAAACTATACTATAGAGCTGTAGGAACAAAAACAGCATGGTACTGGTCTCAAAATAGGAATAAAGACCAAGGGAATAGAATAGAAGACTCTGAGACAAACTGACAAATCTTTAAATATCTGATCTTTGACAAAGGGTGTCAAAATATAACATGGAGGAATGACAGCCTATTCAACAAATGGTGCTGGACAAACTAGACAGGCATTTTCAGGAAGTTAAAATTAGATCCTTATCTCTCACCTTGCACAAAAATCAAATCGAAATGGTTCAAGGAACTAGGAATTAAACCAGCTACCATACAACTGCTAGAAGAAAAATTAGTACCAACATTCCAGCATTTGGGAGTAGGCAAAGACTGTCTTAACAAGACTCCTAAAGCCAAAGAATTAAAGTTAAAAATCAATGAGTGGGATGCCATTAAACTACAAAGCTTTTGCTCAGCCAAGGAACTGGTCAACGTTGTCAAGAGGCAACCTACAGAATGAGAGAAAATCATGGTCTGTGATTCCTCCAATAGGGGACTAAAATCCAAAATTTACAAAGAACTCAAAAAACTTAACAAAACCACAAACAATCCAATCAATAAATGGGCCAGAGAGCTAAATAGAAACTTCTCAACAGAGGAAAATTAGCAAGCCAATGAATACTTGAGAAAGTGTTGTAAATCACTAGTTATCAGGGAAATGCAAATCAAAACTACATTAAGATTTCACCTCACTCTGGTCAGATTGGCAAAGATGAAGAATATAAACAATAATAGATGCTGGCAGGGCTGTGGGGTGATAGGAACACTAGCACACTGTTGGTGGAACTGCAGACTGGTATAGCTGCTCTGGAAAGCAGTGTGGAGAATCCTCAAAAAATTAGGGATGGATCTACTGTGCAATCCAGCTATCCCTCTTCTGGGTATTTTCCCAGAGGAGTTAGAATTAGCACGCTACAGCACACAGCAAAATCTATGTTCATAGCAGCTCAATTTACAATAGCTAAATTATGGAACCAACTTAGATGCCTCTCACTGGATGAATGGATCCAGAAAGTGTGGTATAGATATATAATAGAATTCTACCCAGCAATTAGAAACAATGATATTGTGACCTTTGAAGGTAAATGGATGGCAATGTAAGAAATCATGCTGAGTGAAGTTAGCCATACCAAGAGTCAAGGGTGGAATGTTTTCACTCATTTGTGGAGGCTGGAGCTAAACCAAGACTTGGGTAAAAGGTAGTCAAACTCATGTATTAGATCCAGCAAAGGCCTGGCAAACAACACATCATCTAGGGCAACCTTAGATAGGTAGTGGGGAAGAGAGGGTAAGTGGGAGGAGGGAAGAGGGAGGGAGAATAGGGAGGAATCTAGAAAGACATTCAACAATGTAGCATATTCTTTTTTTTTTTAAGAGAGAGGGTGAGAGAGAGAGAGAGAGAGAGAAGAGAACCAATTTTATTTTAGTTTTTTATGTGGCTTTCGTTGCTCTGTCACTTTGCTGTGTATGTGTACATGGTGCTGGGATTCGAACCTGCATCCTTACACATGCCAGGCAGGCGCTGTAACTGCCAAGCCACTGCTCCAGCCCTGTAGCATACTCTTTACACCCTTAGAATTCAAATAATATTTATGCAATCATTTAATTCTGGAAAATTCACAATCTAAGCATTTATATCACTTGTAGGAGCAAAATATAGAAAAATTAAGATTGGAGTGTGGGCGATGTGGGGGTTATTCTGTTTTAGGAACATATACATATCATATTGTTACTTTATAAGTATTAATGTTTGTACAATAACTCAACTCCTTAATAAAAAAAACTTTAAAAAAAAGACCAAAATAATGTCTCTGTCAGACTGGGGAATACGATACAGGTCAGTGGTAAAGTGCTTGCCTGGCATGCACAAGGCTGTGGGTTCAATCCCTACCACCACACATACACACCAAAAAAACAAAAAAGAAAACAAACAAAAAAACAAAAACCAAAATAATGCTAAAGAAAGTCTGTGTTTGTTAGATTTGTGTCTCTGACAAACACCTGAGATGAATCACAGTTTCAGAGGTTTCAGTCCATGGCTGCTAGGTCCCTTTGCTTTTGGGCCTATGGCAAGGCAGACCTTCATGGCAAAGGGAAGTACTCATTTCATGGTGGTCAGGAATCAAAAGAGGAAGGGGCCAGCCAGTATCCTATATCCCCCCCTTCAACAGCACACTCCCAGTGATCTAACTTCCTTCCACTAGGTCCCACCTCCACGTGCCCACAATAGTGCCATAAGCTGATGTCCAAGCCTTTAGCACACAAGCCTTTGGCGGACATTCCAGATGCAAACTACAGTAAAGTCCTTCAGGCTGAAATGAAAGGCGACAACAAAGTAACTCAGACTCAACATGAGGGAATTTTGAAACACTGACAGGGTAAACACAAACACCAGCACAAGCAAGCACAAAGCACCTGCAGTGTTTCGTAAAGGCACTTTTTGTAACTTTTCTTTCCTCCTGATTTAAAAGACAACCACCATAAAGCAACAATTATAAATCTATATTGATGGTCACACAATTTATAAACATGTAATTTGTGACAAAAACAACATGGCAAGGAATAAAAGCTATGCATATCAAACGTTTTGTTATTGTCAATGAGACCTGAATTAGATGAATAGATCAGCTTTACAATCTCATCTAATAAAGTTCTATGCATTATTTTAAAAATTATTCATTTTTGGTTTTGGAATCATATAAAGAAGGCTTTGCCTCACAAATATTTACTTCTATATTTTTTCTAAATGTTTTATAGTTTTGCTTACATTTAAATCTACGATCCATTTTGAGTAAATTTTTGTATTTTTATTTTTTAAAGTAAACTTTTAGTTTTAGTTTTCAATTTATAGAATTATTACCAGGGTAGTATAGTTTCTATATACCTCATGCCCAGTTTCATCTGAGATTAACATCTTATATTAAGATGGTACATTTGTCACATTAATGAATTGGTATTGATACCTTAAGTAAATTTTATATTCTTTTAGGGTGAAGATTTTTTTCTTCTGTATTTCTATGTTTCAAATTACATAATCTCTCAATCTATTTTCCTGTTTTCTGATTCTTTGGCCAGCTTAAATTACCACTGAGCCTTAAATTAATTTTTCACTTTGGTTATTGTACTTTTCAACTC
>PVKS010014757.1:0-47620 GCA_004027875.1 Aplodontia rufa
GAAACTGCAACAGGTGAAACCCAAGGTGGTTTATCTATGCTTTGGCATGACCCCTGGATAACAAAGTTTATATACATTGATTGCTACTGTTTTGATAATGTTTCCCCCTCAACTGTATCTCTATATACTTCTAATAAAAAAAAAAGAAAGCAAATATATATATATATATTTATTTATTCATTCATATATATATATATATATATATATATATATATATATATATATATTTATTCATTCATTCATTCCAGGGGGACTGGAGTGGTAACTCAGTATTTTTGGCACTTGCCTGGCATGTGTGAGGACGCGGGTTTGAACCCCAGCACCACGTACACAACTAGTGTCTGAGCAAAGTTTTAGAAAAACTAAATGAAACTGATTCTCTCTCTCTCTCTCACTGTCCCTCTCACTTTACAAAAATGAAAAATAAAAATTCAGGGACTGGAACAGTAGCTCAACAGCTGGAGTGCTTGCCAGGCATACATACAAGGACCCAGGTTCACACCCTAGCACCACATACACAACTAAGTGTCAGCTGAAAAAATAAAGAAAAACTGATTCCGTCTTTCTCTCTCTCCCTCTCAAAAAAAAAAAAAAAAAAATTCAGATAATAAAGAACAGATAAAAGAATAAAACCATTTTGCAAACCACTAAAGAAATTATGGAACTAGGCTACATTTTCTCAACCTCAATACTAACTACTAATATTTTGGGCTTGATAAATCTTTGTTGTATGGGACTATCATATACTAGCCCCCTATGCCCTCCTTCAAATTGCAACAAACAAAATGTTTCTAGACACTGCCAAATTGCCACTGGTTAGCTAGGTGTGATGGTGTATGCCTGTAATCCCAGCAACTCTGGAGGCTGAGGCAGGAGGATCACAAGTTTGAAGAAAGCGTTGGTAATTTAGTAAGACCCTGTCTCAAAAAAAAAAAAAAAAAAAAAAAAGAATGGCAGGGATTGTAGCTCAGTGGTAAGAGTATCCCTGGGTTCCATCCCCAGTACCCTCCTGCCAAATGCTGTCTCTGGTTAAGAAATATTGATATAGGCATTGATCAATGATCACTAAAAGAAATACAGCAACAAATTAGGCCTCCTTATCAAAGCGTATAATATTAGGAGTTCAGTCAGAATTAGATCTAGTACCTAAATCCAACAATTAGTTTTTGGAAATATAGGAAATACAAGAACATGGTCAAAGACACCACAGGGATAAAATCAACAAAATCAAAATGTGAGGAATTCTATAGGACAAATGGACCAATAAATTCCCAAGGGAAGATTTGAAAGGAGCCATCTATAAAAGAAAATGTGAAGCCGGGTGGGGTGGTACACACTTATACTCCCAGCAACTTGGGAGGCTGAGGCAGAAGGAACACAAATTCAAAGCCAGCCTCGGCAAGTGTATGAGGTCCTAAGCAACTTAGCGAGACCCTGTCTCAAAATTTAAAAAATTTAAAAATTTTAAAAATTAAAAAAAAAAAAAGAGGGAGGCTAGAGCTGTGGCTCAGTGGTAGAGCACTTGCCTGGCATGTGCAAGGACCCAGGTTCAAATCCCAGCACCATATACAAAACTGTATGTCAGAGGAACAAAAACCAAATGCAAATCTAAAGAAAACTGATTGTCTTTCACATTCCCTCCCTCTTAAAAAAAATAAAAATCAAAATAAGATATATATATATATATATATATATAAAATAAAATAAAAGGGGCTTGGGGTGTGGCTCAGTGGTTGAGTGCCCCTAGGTTTGATCCCTGGTACCAAAAAAAAAAAAAAAAAAGGAGAAATAGCAAACTATGTATAGACTGTGATTGAAAAACCTTATTAAAGAAGTAAATTGGAAAAAAAGGAAACAACTGCTAAAACTGTCAACTTTTTAGGTATGATAATGGCATAGTGGTTATATTTATCTTTAAACAAAATAAACTGATCACTTTTGATTTGAGGCAGCAGGTAAGTAGATATATGAGTTAATTATTCTCAAATAATACTAATTCAGCATATTGTTATGGTTTGAACTGTGTACTCCTACCCCAAAATTCGTATGTTGATGTTCTAACCCCCAATTCTTCTGAATGTGACCTTATTTGGAAAGAGTTATTATAGTTGTAATTAGTAAAGATGACATCATACTGGAGTAGGAATCCAATATGGCTAATGTCCTTATAAAAAGGAGAAATCCAGGCACAGATATGCGCATAGGAAGAACACCATGTGATTACATAGGCAAAGATATCTGGATGGAGTGCCTAAAAGTGAAACAGTGACAAAGATTGGCAGAAAACCACAAAAAGCTGAGGGAGGCATGGAACACAGTCTCTCTCGTAGTTCTCAGAGGGAGCTAACCCTGCCAACTAGATCTTGAACTTACAGCTTCCAGATCTATAGAACAATAAATTTGTCAAGCCACCCAATTTGCAGCACTTTTTTTATGGCAAGCCTAGAAAACGAATTCATATATATTCTACATTTTGAAGAAAATGTTCCCAGAGAATAAATTTAAAATGGGGTCAAATTAAGTAAAACCAAAGGAAGCAAAAAAAGGAAACAATTAAAAAATCAGTTTCTTTTTTTGGAGTGATGGTGGTACTGGGGTTTGAACCCAGAGGTGCTTCAACAACTGAGCAATAACCCCTTTTTTATTTTTATTTTGAGACAGGGTCTCACTAAGTTGCTTAGAACCTCACTAAGCTGTGAGGCTGGCCTCAAACTTGTGATCCTCCTGCTTCAGCCTCCCAAGTCACTGAGGTTACAAGTATATGCCACCACACTTCTTGAAATGTTGTAATCAACTTAAAAATAGCTAATATAGTCATTAAATGGTACTGGCATTAATCCTTGAGAAAACAATACAGAGTAATGATCTGAAAAGAGAAAACAGACCAAAGTGCCTTTGAAATGTAACATTTCTGACTGCTCTGAAATTTTTTCTTATCCTAAAAGATTTCCAAATCCCTAAAAGTACATGCTTTCACATATACATACCAACAGAGGTTTAAAGGGAGGCTCCACCTTCCGCGCAAGAAGTTCTTCCCAATTAATGTGTCGGAAGAATGGATGAGCCTAGGAAAAAAAAGAACACAAAAAGTCAAGCGAAATAGACTTTACCAATGTGACAAATTACAAATACAAAATAAGCTAAAGTGACAAGCAATTACATTCAACCTCACACATTAATAAAATTAGCACTATCTTCTCCCAAAACACCAAACACGCCAATCCCTACTTGAACTTCTCCAGCGTCCCCAGGACCAGCTCCAAGTCGAGAAGCAGCATTTCTTTTCAGCAGCTTTAGGGAGAAAAAAAAGTACTGATGAAGAACGTTACTTAGTTAAACTGAATATTTTTCTTTTTAGAATTTGCTTTCTATTTTGCCTCAAGCAAATATAATTTATTAATAACTAACAAATATTCTTTGAGAACAAAAAGAAAATCTCTAAATGCGTTTTGTTTCCAAAAAATGCAGACTTTTTGGTTCAGTATTTATGTATGATTTTTTAAATTAAAAAAAATATGACAGGAACTGGAGCGGTGGCTCAGAGGTTACAGCGCTTGCCTGGCATGCGCAAGTACACGGGTTCAAACCCCAGCACCCACGTACACAACTAAGTGTCAGAGCAACGAAAGCCATGTGAAAATCTCAATAAAAATTTATTCTCTGTCTCTCTCTCTTAAAAAAACAAACAAACAAACAAACAAAAAACCCAAACAAATCCTATCTAGGTAACTATAATCCCACCTATTGTAGTTTGTCCATTTAAGCACTCTACCCATGGGCTAGGAATACAGCTCAGTGGTACAGCACTTGCACAGCATGCTTGAGGCCCTGGGTTTAATCCTACCTTTTTAAGCAGATCTCTGGCTTCTTGTGTGAGGTAGGGAGGCAAATTGAGTTTACATTTGAGGATTTTGTCAATTGTTTTCTTTCTATTCTCCCCAGTGAATGGAGGCTAAGGGTAGAAAAGAGAGAAGAAAATCAGCATTAAAAAAATATTAAACATCAGTATTATCCATTTCTTAAATTAATCAGTTATGTATAGAGATGAGAAATGGATGTTGTGAAATGAGGGAACTATTAAAGAACTGTAGTTTTTAAGCAATGGTACAGAGGACATAACAATGCCCTGAAAGGAAGGCTAGGTTTCTATTAACTTGCCATGTAATTAGCAGTGAAGCATGGATTTTATGCTTCCATATCTCCCTAAAGTAAGAGGATTAGATAACCCTACATCTGTTTCACAGGACTGCCAGGACATAGATCATTTAAATAAAGAATGTTTTTAAAAGTATGAAATCCAGGCTGGAGCGGTGCCTCAGCAGTTACAGCACTTGCCTGGCATGTACTAGGATGAGGGTTCAAACCCCAGTACCACATACAAAAAACAAAGTGTTAGAACAATGAAAACCAGATGAAAAACTAAATAAAATAAAATAAAAATTTCTCTCTCTTAAAAAAAAAATGGAAATCCCTACCAGGTGTGGAATCCAAGTGACTCAGGAGGAGGATCGAGAGTTCAAACCCAGCCTCAGCAACTGACAGAGGCCCTAAGCAACTTAGTAAGACCCTGTCTCAAAATAAAATATAAAAAGGGCTGGAAATGTGGTTCAGTGGTTAAGCACCCTTTCAATCCCTGGTACCAAAAAAAAAAAAGAAAGAAATCCCATGGGTGTGGTGGTACACACCTGCAATCCCAGCAACTTGGAAGGCTAAGTAAGGAAGGAGGTTTATAAATTCAAGGCCAGCCTCAGCAACTTAACACAATCCTCACCAACTGAGCTATACCCTGTCATGAAATAAAATAAAAAGACAGATAATAGAGCTGGGAGTGCAGCTCAGTGGTAAAATTCCTGGATTCAATTCTCAGTACCAAAAAAAAAAAAAAAAAGTATGGAATCCCATATAACTGTGGGGCATTATAAGTGTTAAACTGCTGATAAACAAATCTTTGGGCTTTGAAAATAATTCTACTGGTGACACTAGCCGTAAGTACAGGAAATATTTCTTGCTAGGTTTAACAACTACTCAGGACAGACCATAATACATGCAACTTTTAACTGTGCACCTACTGCTCCAGTCAGCATGTCATACATTAATGCTCCCAAACTCCACCAATCCACAGCACGATTGTGGCCACTTCTCATCAAGATTTCAGGGGCCCTACAATGAAAAAAACAATATGCCTAAAAATTCACCCATTTGCATGTCATCTGAATACGAACTTTAAAAACAATACACAAAGCCAATGATACTACAGAAAACTAAGACACTATTACTTATATTTTTTAATCCTAATACATTTTAATAGGTTATTGTTTTTTATTAGAAGAATATAGAAATACAGTTGAGGGGGAAACATTATCAAAACATTAGCAATCAATGGATAAGACACTATTACTTAAACCAGGTAAAAGTTAGATATTACCCCCAAACCAGTTATATTGTCTTTTAACATGCAGCTCACATGTATTCTATTGTTCCACAAAATGTGTGTGTGACCGTTCCATCATGAATAGATTCTTTGCATAGTCCAAAGTCTGTTAGTTTCACATGACCTACAATGAAAGATTAAAACATGATTACTCTTGAGTTTTGAGTATATGCAGTATTTGAACTATCACACAAGACACAATAATCTATCTAACTTTTCTTGCCTTAACTGTTCCTTGCCTTAACCTTTTCTTGAAGATGTCAAGAACTATTTCTTGACTAGTACTAAGTCTTTAAAGTTAGGGCAAAGTCATCTTTTGTCGATGATAAAATCTAGTAAAGATAAACCAGAAAAAAATGAAACAGCTTGTCTAAGGCTCTCCTTTACCTATATGTAGAAACCTCTTTCATTTTTAAAAATGAAAGTACTGGGAAACTTTCCTTCTGAAGTCCAGTGTAAGTACACAGACCCTTACAAACATAATCTGTACCTTTTAAATGAAAGTTGCGGAAATAGCTTTATCACAATGAACTAGTTAGAGGATAGGAATGAAATAACTTACTGCTAAATGCTACCATTAAGGGGAAGAATTAAAATTGGCATAAGATGATCATCTGCTCCAGAAAGTTGCATTTCACCTTACACAAAGATCATTTTAGTTCAAGTTTAGCTTTACTGAATTTGATAACCAGTGGTTCAACACCAGAGACCCTACTGCTCCAGGTTCATTTCAGAGAAAAGAAAAGGCAATGGTTTACTGATTCAAATGTCAATACAGTCTATGTAATGATAAAGAAGAAAAATTATGGTCTTTATTTTCACAGAACCACCTTATGCACTCAAACTCATGGATCACAGAACTTCACCACTCCATCACTCCCCTCTTCTATCCTTTGCCTTAGAATTCAGATTCAGAATCCAGGTTTGGGGGTAGAGGGCTGTGGTGGGGAATGGGAGATAAGGAGAAACATTGATTTCCATGATGTACTTCATTAATTATCATTTCTCCTCAAAAAAAAAAAAAAAAGCACTATCTGGAAAATTTATATTGGCCACAGTTGTCCATACACCAGTTAGTGTCCAAGAATTTGAAACAGTTAACTACATCATGGATGATTTTGTAGACATTTAAGATCCGAAGTGTCTACCAGCCCCTGAAGTACTCTGGTCTACTGCTTGCTCCTTTGGGGTATGAGTGAACTGCCAAGTCTACCCACCCAGATGACTACAGAATAAACTGAGCTGTCTGTAGCAGCATGCAGTTGCAGTCAGGGTTCACTTTACTATATATACAGCTGTACAGAATATTAGTCTCTTGATGTTTATATTTGTTGTAACAAAAAAGCTAAGAATTAACTGACACTTAGTAAACATTTTATTTCCAACATTCTGTCAAATACTTTGGTTCAATTTCAATCCTTTCCTTTTTTCAGCATTAGTAAAATTTATTATAAAACATTGATTCTAGTTAAGTGGTGGTGCACAAATGTAACCCCAGTGACTCAGGAGACTTAGGAGGATTGCAATTTTTCCCCCCCAGGGCTGAGGATCGAACTCGGGACCTTGCGCATGCTAGGCAAGTGCTCTGCCACTGAGCTAAATCCCCAAACCCGGAGGATTGCAATTTCGAAGCCAACCTCAACATCTCACTGAGACCCTGATTCAAAATAAAAATTAAAAGGGCTGGAATCTCCGCACAGTGGCACATGCCTCTAATAATCCCAGTGGCGCAGGAGGATTGCAAGTTTGAGGCCAACCTCAGCTATCTAGCAAGACCCTCAGCAACTTAGTGAGACCCTGTCACAGAATAAAAAACAAAGGGCTGGGGATGTGGCTCAGTAGTTAAGACCCCTCGGTTCAATTCCCAGTACAAACAAACAAAAAATGAGTATCTCTTGCTACTCATGATAGTGCATGCCTGTAATCATTCCAGTGACTCTGGAGGCTGAGTCAGAAGGATTACAAGTTTGAGGCCAGCCTCAGCAATTTATCAAAAATTTATCTCCAAAAAGGGGGGGGGGGCTGGGAATGTAGCTTGGTGGTAGGATATTCCTGAATTCAACCCCCATATACCTCTAAAAAAAGAGTGGCTATTATATTTAGCGTCTTTTATTCTTATCTATACGTACCTAAATACTTAGACATCAAATATTATTATGCCACAAATTCCAAGGAAGGAAATGCATAATAAGTGATATTGGAGCTTTGAAAATGGACATGACCCATGTGGGAGAATTTTAAGATGATAATTTACTATAGATCTGTTTACAATACATCTCCACCTTGGTGATTAAGCATGATGTTCTCCGGCTTCAGGTCTCTGTAGATGATCCCCTTTTGATGTAAATGCCCCAAAGCCATGGAGATTTCTGCCAAGTAAAAGCTGGAAAAAAAATGATTTAATAAAATTAAAAGGAGTAATCAACCCAAAGCAGTTTATGTAAGGAGCAAAATTCCTTGAAAGAAACAGACATGCACCAAAGACCAAATTGGTGGGGTGGGGGTATTATGTATAGGGATAAAAGATGGCATAGGATACTACCCAAAGAATGGGACATTTATGTTTCACTCATTTTGTGAAACTATAAAATGTTTTATTTTGCCATTAGAATATACTGCTAAAACCACAAAGATACTTATAGAGTATACTAAACTGTCACTGATCATGTTCTGTTCTGTGTAGGAATAAGGTCAATAGTCATTCAGCTCAAAGCAAATTCCTCCCATCCACCCCCAACTTTATAATCCCACAGGAAATAGGAACTTGTTATTCTCAGAGATCAAGTCTTGGTTTTAAAAGTTACCTTATAACCTGACCCTTAAAACCCATTCATCCCTTATTTAATACAATTGTATATTTATAGTCAGAGATGCCCACAGTATCTGCCCTCCCTCTTGACAGCCAGCCCACAACTATAAACTGTGTGACACTCAAATTTATCTACCTCAAAAGAATAAAGGGCTGAATCAACCCTGTCTGGATTCGAAAAGCACAAGGCACTGCAATATTGGCTGCATAACAAGGTTGCAATCCTGCAGATTACTCCAGGATGGAGAGGGTGTGTCCTAGAGGACTGAGGCAGTTTCACAGCCAGCACGACCACAAATACAGCCTCCAACATGGCTCAGAGAGCCTCCTCCAAAAAAGGGCACTTCATCCCTAAGGCTCTTAAATGCAGCTTCTGTGTTAGAAAAGGCCTGAAATTAAACAATGGAATGCAGTTTGGTAATTAAGGTAGAAAAAACATTTAAGTGTTGTTTTCTATTCAATTAATGTGTAGGATAAACTGATTTATTGTTACCCAATATTGTCGCTTCACAAAAGGATGTGTATATTTTTAATTTGAAGCAGATGCCATCTTACGAATAGGAGGGTAGATCCCATTCTGGCTACATAACCAATCCACAGATGGTATGTGCAGGCTTATCATCTCCCTAAGACTGCACCTTGGAAACTGGAAAGTCTAAAAAAAAGAGGAGATGATTTCTGATACTTTCCACTGTTCCACACATAACGTTTCACTGGAAAACCACACTCACCCACAGCCAAGGCAGGCAGCTTACCAATTCAAGGAAAGAAAGTCGCAATGAGAACGGTTCTGTTAGGAACAACTGGTGTGAAAAGCAGTCCACCCAAGGCCTGGGGGCAAAGGAATGATGTGACCTCTAATAGCTGCCAGGTCCCAATGCTAGTTCTCCCCCTTGAGGTTCTGAATGGCTGACTGGCTCCATATCAATTTATTGAATCATTTGGCAGCCCATAGTAGAAAAGGGCTTTGCTTTTAATGACATGAATTATTACCTGAATCCATGTAACGACAAAAATTTCACTTACCAAGCTGTGTCTTCCATAAATATGCCCTCTCTTTCTAACTGCATAAATAGTTCTCCTCCTGTAAAGGAAAGTAAAGACATTAGAAATAAAACCATCTGTAATTCCAACCCACTTCTAATGAGAAAGTTTGTGCTTTCCTTCTGATCGTAATTAAAAAGTATTCACCCTTAAAAATAAAAAGCAGACCTTAAAAATTACAGTTTGTTTTTTTAAAGAAAGAATCAATTTTACTCAGTTTATTATGTGGCTTCCGTTGCTCCAACACTTCATTGTGTATGTGGTGCTGGGGTTTGAACCTGGGTCCTCATGCATGCCAGGCAAGCACAATAACCACTGAGCCACTACTCCAACCCCAACATTACAGGTTTTAAAACAAAGTCTGCAGGATTCTATTTCTGGCAGCATTCTTATTCCTCTATGAAACATGTAAGTTTAAAAACTAGAATATTCTTAGTTTACATCTACAAAGTTCAAAATATATATATATAGATTCCAGATCTGAAGTAAAAAACAAACAAACTTGATTAGATCCTCTTTAAAATAACATTTTACTCATAAGTAGAAAAATATCAGTATACCATTAAACCACCCTCACTAATTTTAGGGAATAGTGATATTCCATGTTTTTAGAATACTTAAATATACTCAAATAACATGGCAGTGGCCTTGTGAAAACATGGAATACTTTGAATATGAAAATAAATAATAAAGGATCATATTCCACCAAATAATCTTAGAATCCATGAGACCATAATGATATAAATAATAGAAAAATAAAAATTTGAATGGGGGGAACAGGAAAGTGCTTTATTATAGTAGAATGCCAAATAATAAATGAAAGAGGCATGATGGAATAAGAAAATCACTTGGTAAACATCACAATTAATTTTCATACACAAAAATCAATGGATGGCCAAGTATCGTGGAACACACCTGAAATCCCAGCAACTCAGGAGGCTGAGGCAGGTGGATCACAAGTCTGAAGCCAGCCTAGCAACTTAGCTGCAGATGTATGTCAATAGTAAGCACCACTGGGTTCAAGTTCCATTACCATCCAAAAAAAAAAAATCAGTCAGGTGTGGTGGTGCACCCAGTGGCTGGGGAAGCTGAGACAGGAGGGTCACAAGTTCAAAACCAGTCTCAGCAATTTAGTGAGGCCCTCAGTAACTTCATGAGACCTTGTCTCAAAATAAAAATAAAAAAAGCTGAGGATGTGGCTCAGATTTTAAGCACTGCTAGGTTCAATCCCCAGTATCAAAAAAATAAAAATAAAAATAATGGATAAGAAAAGTGAATATGAAAACTTGCTGAGAGATGAGACTTTAAATAATTTCAAGGCATTTCCTTAAAAGACACTTATTCAGAGACTTTGGAGTCTCAAGCAAGAGAATAAAAAGTTCAAGGTCAGCCTCAGCAACATATCAAGACTCTGTCTCAAAATATAGAATAAAGAGGGGATGTGGCTCAGTGGTTAAGTGACCCCAGGCACAATTCCCAATATCAAAAAAAAAAAAAAAAAAGCACAATTTAAATCTAATCCTAAAGAAACATCAGATAAACCCAAATTGATGCACTAAAGTAACTGGCCTATATGCTTAAAAAACATTAACATCATGAGAGACAAAAGATTGAGGAACTGTTTCAACTTAAACAGAAGAGAGAGATTACTATGTCTGTTAATTTCCTATTCTTTTGATAATTTTTGTATAGTTATGTAAGATACTGTTCTTAACTTTAGAAAACAAACACTGAGGTTTTAGTGACAAAGGGAAATCATGGCTATAATACCTTAACAGTTGAAAAATTATGTAAGAAAGGCTGGGAATGTAGCTCAATCATAGAGCATTTGCCTGGCATGCAAGAGGCCCCCGGTTTGATCCCAGCATCACACACACTTACACATGGCCACAAAAAGAAACTTATGTAAATGTTTGTGTATATATACATACTTACATATATATACACACAGAGGAAGCAAAAACAAAGTGGTAAAAATCTTACAACATTGGCCAATCCAGGTGAGGGGTATATGAGAGTTCTCTGCATAATTATCCTTTGAGACTTTTTATGAGTTTGAAATTATGTGAAAATAAAGCTACAAGAAAAAAATGGCAAGTCACAAAAAGTTGCTAAATTCTGCAGCTTTCTATCCACGTTACAAGCTGTTGCAAAATCTCTGTTTCTTAGAAATCCCAAGCGTTATTTGCTGGAAACAGATACCTGTGATCTAGTAAGTGATACAGGAAACAAGAGTTCCCAGCAGATGGTAAGCACTGGAAAACGTGTAAAATTCACATTGTAAAATGTATACCCTATCGCTAAGGGTTAAGTAAACTCTGAAAGATATAATTACAACAGTATTCAGTATCTTTTTTATTTTTCTCTAGGACAGGGGATTGAATTGAGGTGTGCTCTACCCCAGCCCTTTATGTTTTGATTATGAGGCAGGGTCTCACTAAATTGCCCAGGCTAGCCTTGAACTTGTAATCCTCCTGCCTTAGCCTCAGGATCTGCAAGGATTATAGGTATGTACCAGTGCCCCACCAAGACTTCAGTATCTTAACACTTTCAATAAATTTATTGTTTTCAGTTTAGAAAGGACCATTTTAATGGTTTATTTGAATTATAATATATTCTAGCACAATTTGATGGCTCTTCATCAAATAGGAATTTGTTCTTTTACTTTTTTGTGTGTGATAATGTGGATTGAACTCAGGGATGCTTTACCACTGAGCTATATCCCAAGTCCTTTTTATTTTTTATTTTGAGACAAGGTTTTGCTACATTGCCCAGGCTGGCCTAGAACTTTTGATCCTCCTGCCTCAGCCCTCCAAGTTGCTGAAATTACAGGTGTGAGCCACCAGTACCAGATATGTTATTTATTTTTGTTGTTGTTGTTTCTAATGGCTGATTATGAAAGGATTAAGACAAAATTTTATATATAGGAAAAAACTTAATCTTGTTTATATCTGTATTCCTTATTTCAAAGTACAAATTTTGTATTCATCAGTTTTTAGAACTATTTGATTACAATGGGAAAAAAGCATTTTTCCATTAGAATATAATGTTTTGACCCAGTTTCTAAAACAAATGCAAATATTTACACCAAACTGTGTACTGACCACTGAGATACTCAAGGATGAGGTAGAGTTTTCCACCGGTCTGAAAGGCATAAATTAAATCCACAATGAAGGGATGCTTTACTTCCTCCAGAATATTCCGTTCTGCTTTAGTATGAGCTGTATCTTTAGCATTTCTTACTATCATTGCCTAAAGGAAAAGAGATGATCTATAAGAACAAAATAGTGAACATTTTTATTCTATAGTAACTGGAAAATCCATTTTGTGCTTTTCTACCCAATATGGAAGAGTTCCCATTAGAAACTGAGATGGAGTAATAAAAGACATTTACTTCTACACATCTCAAATATTTGGGGTTTTCTTGTTTGCTTTTACAGTAAACATGTAAATGAAAACCTAAAGATATTTTCTAAAAAAAAAAAATTAAACAGATTAAGTTTATTCATATATTTACTAACTGTTACTGTTGAGTGTTTATTATGCTCCAGGCTTTCCACCAAGAAAGCAAAAGTAACAGGAGTGTCCCTATCCATAGGAGCCCAGAATATCAGGGAGGAAAAAACTCAATGGACAAACACAGAGCATTTTTGGTAAACAGGACAACAGCAGCAGACCTGACAAGAAGTCTTTTTTGAGGTTCCAGCCTAAGGTGTACTTTGAAAAGCTATTAAGATGAAATGTGGAGGGCTGGAGCGATGGCTCCATGGTTTCGGCACTTGCCTGGCAAGCATGAGGACCTGGGTTCAAATGGCAGTACCATGTACACAACTAAGTGTTAGAGCAACTAAGGCCATGTGAAAAACTAAAGTTGTTTCTCTCTTTCGCTGTCTCTCTCACTGTCCCTCTCTCTTAAAAAAAAAAAAAAAAAAAAAAAAAAAAGATGAAATGTGGAAAGCAAAAAAGGCATTCCAGTACAAAAGAGGCTTGACAGGACAAGATGTGCCTGAGGAATCTGTAAGCATTTCAGTATAGTAACAAGTGGTTAAAGATTAGGTTGGAGAAGTAGGTAGAGGCCAGGAAATGGAAGCAAACATGTTGGAATCTTATCAGAGAGGCAAAGAAGAAATGTTGAGATGAGTGAAATAGATATACTTTGGCTTTAAGAAAGTGCTGGTAGGGGCTCAGCAGTTATGGCGCTTGCCTGACATGCGTAAGTACGTGAGTTCAAACCCCAGCACCATGTATACAACGAAGTCTCAGAGCAATGAAAACCATGTGAAAAGCTAAATAAAAATTGATTCTCTCTCTCACTGTCCTCTCTTTCTTTAAAAAAAAAAAAAAAAAAAAGTGCTGGTAGTGGTATGGAGTTTTAGGAAAGAAATGAGACTAGTCAAAAGGCTAGTACAGGAAACTAAGATCCGTAACTAAAAAAATCAAAGCAGAAAAGAAAATTAAAGGCTAAAGGTACATCATTTATACTTACTGACTAATTAGACAAAAACAATGATAGCCTAGTTTCTGTTTAAATAATAGAAAAGATAATGGTGTCAGTCAGTAACAGGGAATGCAATTGGGAAAAATAACATACTGTTTGGGCATGCTAAGTCTAAGATTCTAATGGTACACCTCTAGTAAAATGGGAAGTAAATACACAAGGTTATCAGTTGCAACATTATTTGTAACAGTGAAAACGCTGTAAACAAACTAAATGCCCATTTTTAGGCTATTGGTTGAAAACCTATAGAATCTAAACAATGCATTAAAAAAAAAACTACAAAAAAAAAGAATAAGAAACATCTCTATAACAGCAATGTAAAAAGGACATATGAGCTGGGTGTGGTGGCACACGGCAGTAATCCCAGACACTCAGGATGATGAGGCAAGAGAATCATAAGTTCAAGGTCAGCCTGGGCAACTAATAAGAGACCCTGTCTCAAGAATAAAAAACAAGGGCTGGAGCGGTGGCTCGGCGGTTTCAGCACTTGCCCAGCATGTGCAAGTACGCGAGTTCAAACCCCAGCACCATGTACACAGCTAAGTGTCAGAGCAGCGAAAGCCACATGAAAAACTAAATAAAGATTTATTCTGTCTCTCTCTTTCTATAAAAAAAAAAAACAAAAAAACAAAAAAAAAAAAACAGGAGCTGGAACAGTGGCTCGGCAGTTATAGCGCTTGCCCAGCAGGTGCGAGTACACAAGTTCAAACCCCAACACCACAACGAAGTTTTGGAGCAATGAAAGCCACATGAAAAACTGAATAAAAAATTATTTCTCTTTCTCTCTCTCACTGTCCCTCTCTCTAAAAATAAATAAATAAATAAATAAATAAAATTAAAAAATAAACAAAAAACAAAATCTAAAAAACAAAAAACAAAAAGGGCTGGAGATATAGATCAATGATAAAGCACACTTGGTTCAATCCCCTAGTACCAAAATAAATAAATAAATAAATAAAAGCACATAAAAGTAGAGTAGCACCTACAGTGTATGTGCTATCTTTCGTGCAAGACATGTATTTGCTTATACCTGCAAAAGCAAACACAACTAAGACAGACCCAAAGCTAGTAATAGTTGTAAGGTCAGGAAAGGGACTAAGACTTTTGTGTGTATGTGCCTAACTACTAAGCCACATCCCCAGTCCTTTTTATATTTTATTTTGAGACAGGGTCTCATTAAGTTGCTTCTGGCATCGCTTAATTGCTGAGGCTGGCTTCAAACTCGTGATCCTCCTGCCTCAGCCTCCTGAGTTGCTAGGATTACAGGCATGTGCCACTGCACCTGGTGGACTAAGACTTTTGAGTATCCATTCTATCCTGACAAAATCAAATCCTATTATAATTATAGAGACTTTGACTTCTAAACTATGTTAATGCTTTATGCATTCCAAAAATAAAATGAAATCAACAAGGATGGAAGTGGGAAATAAAACTGAGTACAACAGCTGGAGCGCTGGCTCCGTGGTTTCGGCACTTGCCTGGCAAGCACAAGGACCCAGGTTCAAACCCCAGCACCTGTACATGACAAAGTGTCAGAGCAACGAAAGCCATTTGAAAAAACTAATTAAAATGGATTCTCTCTCTCTCACTGTCCCGCTCTCTCTTTAAAAATAAAGAAAAAAAAACTGATGGGGGTATGGTAAAAGCAGAGAAGCACTTTTTTTTTTTTTTTTTAAGAGAGAGAGAGGGACAGTGAGAGAGACAGAGAAGGAGAGAAACAACTTTATTGAGTTTTTCTCATGGCCTTAGTTGCTCCAACACTCCGTTGTGTACATGGTGCTGGGGTTTGAACCTGGGTCCTCGTGCTTGCCAGGCAAGCGCCGAAACTGCTGAGCCACCGCTCCAGCCCCAGAGAAGCACTTTTAACAGGGCTCTTACTAATGACATTTGGGACAATTTGAGAACCAAAATGAATGATGACATAAATAGATAACACATTGGCATAGAAAAAAGTCCCAACTGATTCTGGTATTTTTTTTTTTTTTTTTTGAGACCAAGTCTTGCTATGTTGCATAGGTTGGTCTTGAATTCTTGGTCTCAAGAGATCCTCATGCCTCCTCAGCCTCCCAAGAAGCTGAAAATACAGGTACACATCAATGTATCTGGCTTCATCTTAAAAAAAAAAAAAAAATCAAATGAAAAAGTACTTCTTAACAGAAGAATGACAATATAGAAAATAAAATTAGAGAAGTCTCACCAGGCACAGTGGCACACCTGTAATCCCAGTGACTTGGCAGGCTGAGGCAGGAGAACTGGATGTTCAAGCAAAGCCAGCCTCGGCAACTTAGACCCTTAGGCACTTAGCAAGACACTGTCTCAAAATTAAAAATAATGCTGGGTGCAGTGGAGCAGGCCTGTAAACCCAGTGACTACGGAGGCTCAGGCAAGAGGATCCTAAGTTCAAAGCCATCCAGAGCAAATTAACAAGGCCCTCAGCAACTTAGTGAGACCCTGTCTCAAAATAAAAAAAGGAAAGTAGCGGGCATATGGCTCAGTGGTTAAGTGCACCTGGGCTTAATTCCCAGGACCAAACACATACACACACACAAAAATACAGAATGGGCTGAGGATGTGGCTCAGTGGTTGAATGACCCTGGGTTTAATTCCTGGTACAAATAAGTAAAGGAGGAAAGGAAAGAAAGGAGTAAGGAAGGAAGAGAAGGAGGGCTGGGATGTGGCTCAGTGGTAAAGGGCCCCTAGATTCAAACCCCAGTACTAAGAAAAAAGACATATTAAAAAAAGAAAAGTCTGTAACATCTGAGTTGGGCAGATATTACAATGGAAGACAAATATCACTAGATAAAATAAGGGCTGGACCTTATGGTGCACATCCTAGCAACTCAGGAGGCTGAGGCAGGACTGCAATTTCAAGGACAGCCTCAGCAACTTAGCAAGGCTGTAGGCTACTTTGCAAGACCCTGTCTCAAAATAAAAGGGCTGAGGATGTAACTCAGTGGTTAAACATCCCTGGGTTCAATCCCCAGTGCCCCCCCAAAAAAGATTATTAGGGTACAGGAAATGCACATGGTCTCTAACAATCATCCCACAGATCACTTACTAATTACAAAGGAAAAAATAATTGTACAATAGAAAATATGATGGACACTGTCTTTACCAAGTGATTATTATATTATTTTGCTTCCAAAATATATTTTTATTGCAACTGATAGGGTAGGGACATAGTTGTTCATAGTCTTTCCTCAACAATCCACCATGACTAAATACCCAAATAGGACCATTCCTGTAGGAAGTAAACAATTTGGCCTGGTGTGGTGGCACACGCCTGTAATCCTAGTGGTTCAGGAGGCTGAGGCAGGAGGATCACAAGTTTGAGACCAGTCTCAGCAACTTAGCGAGACTCTGTCTCAAAAAAAAAAAAAAAAAAAAAGAGAGAGAAAGAAAGAAAAGAAGAAGAAAAGACATGGATCAGACATGGCTTAGTAGTTAAGTGCCCCTGCTGGGTTCAATCTCAGGTACCAAAAAGAAGTAAACAATCTAATGTCCAGTTGTGAACAATTCACTTAGTAACAAGATATTTGGTTCCCCTCTGATTTCATCTTTAAGGCCCAGAAGAGGCCTTACTACATACTTAAGTCAAGGAGTTAGTACTCTGTGTCCAGGATAATAAAACGGGAAGAAAGAAACTCAAAAGTCTATAGTCATCTAATCTAGGGATTTAGACATTAAAGCTCTGGACTTAACCCTAAAAATCTCTTCACTTTCATTATTTTTGCTGTGAGCCTGTTTTCAAGGACAACCAACAAGGAAGGAGACAATATCTGATCCTCTAGCCAAGGCTGTGGGAAGAACTCCAAGAGTGGGAAAGAAGGCTGGAGCAGTGACTCAGCAGTAGAGCATTTGTCTGGCATGCCCAAGGACCCCGGTTTGAACCTCAGCACCACATACACAACGAAGTATCAGAAAAACAAAAACCAGATGAAAAAATAAAGCTGATTCTTTCTCTTTCCTTCTCTCCCTCTTAAAAAAAAAAAAGAGAGAGAGAGAGTGTGGGAAAGAATGATAACCAAATAGGAAAGGTGAGAGGCTGGGCACAGTGGTACATGCCTGTAATCCTAGCAGCTCAGGAGGCTAAGGGAGGAGAATTGCAAGTTTGAAGCCAGTTTCAGCAACTCAGTGAGAGTCTGTCTCAAAATAAAAACTGAAATAGGTTGGGAATGTGGCTCAGTGGTCAAACACCCCTGGGTTCAATCCCCAGTACCCCCCCCCAAAAAAAAGAAAGAAAGAAAAAGAAGTGAGAGGCTTAGATCTTAGATACCTGGGCCCAAATAGGAGACCTGACACTTGGCAGTAAGTAAGATTTTCCAATATATCACCCCCAACTCACCCCCATCAGTGGAAACAAAACACAACATCCTTTTCTTTTCACTAAAGATACTTCTGCCAGAAACATTTTTCACACTAGATAATAATTATGCCTATTATGGGCAGCCCTGATTATCAGATATGAACAAATAATATACCAAAAAGAATATATTACTTAAAAATCTTTTTTTTTTTTTTAAAGAGAGAGGGACAGTGAGAGAGGCAGAGAAAGAGAGAAACAACTTTATTTAGTTTTTCACATGGCCTTAGTTGCTCTAACACTTAGTTGTGTACGTGGTGCTGGGGTTTGAACCCGGGTCCTCGTGCTTGCCAGGCAAGCGCCGAAACCGCTGAGCCACTGCTCCAGCCCCTTACTTAAAAATCTTAATCAGCACTTCTTTCAACATTTCTGGAATACACATTATTATACTGTCTTCAATTCTGTATCTAACATATTTTACAGATAAAAAAATCATTAAGCTCAAATAATTCCAATATGAAGGCCATATTGCAGCTATTTCAATCACCATAATTGTTTTTAGGTTTTTAAATCGAGGATTCATTTATATTGCTTAAATGAAAATGAGAAGAAGAAAAGACCAAAGTGATACAAATTCTTTAATTTTTTAAAAGAAAGAGGGGTTTTTTGGATGCTAGGGACACAACCAAGCGCTTCGAGCATACCAGGCATGCACTCTACCTATAAGCAATACCCCCAGTGTATTGACTGTTTTCCCCACACCCCATACTAGGGAACAAACCTAGAGACTCACATATGCTAGGCAAGTGCTCTAACACTGAGCTAAGTCTCCAGCCCTTTTTTGAGACAGGATCTTGCAAAGTTGCCTGGACTGGCTTCAAATTTGCAATCCTCCTTGCTTCAGCCCGAGAGTAGCTGGGATTACAGGCCTGCATTACCAAGTCCAGAGCACTGACTGTCTTGTAAAGTAGTTCTCTATTGAGACTTTTAAGACAACAGACAATTCATAGAAATCAGTCCCAAACAAAAGAACAAGAAACTGAACACAATCAATCCATTTTCAGTTAAACTGGGAGACATGAGGGTAAAGCAATGGTTCGTGACTTAGCAGAGTGGGATCAGACCAAACCTGAGTGTCTTCAAAGAACAACAACAAAAAAAAGGTTAGCCTCAGCAACTTAGTGAGATCCTGTCTCAAAATAAAAAAGGATTGGGATGTGGTTCAGTGATAAAACACCCCTGGGTTCAATTCCTAGTACCCCCCCAAAAAAGGACAATGAGTGCAACAAAATAATTATAATTAAGGGCTGAGCATATGTGAACCCCTGGGTTTGAGCCCCAGGTCCAAAAAAAACAAAAAACAAAAAAAATTATAATTAAAACTCTCAGAAGGGGCTGCAGATGAACCTCAGTGGTACAGCACTTGCCTACAATGTGAGGACATGGATTCAATTTTTGTCAAAAGACAGAACAAATAAAACACCCACTTTAGAGGGATAACTCTGACTACCCCGTTCCCCCCTACAACACACACACACACAAAAGAGCTAATAGAAAGAATTCTGAGTTTTCACCACAAAGAAATGTCAAATGTTTGAGGAGATAAATATGTTGATTTAAATGTTATGCAGGGCTGGGGATATAGCTCAGCGGTAGAGAACTTGCCTAGCACGTGTAAGGCCCTTGGTTCAATCGCCAGAACCACACGTGCACACACACACAAAAAAACCCTAAACAATCAAGTACAAAGGGTTAATAAATTCTTAAATATGCAGTATTTTTTTTTTAATTTAGGGGTGGCGGTGAATTTACCTTCATGTGCCCTTTCTCAGGGTGCTATTAGCAGAAGGAAATAAGGCATAAACTAAGAAAAAGGATGATAAGGGATCCAGAAAACAAGACCCAATATTAAAGGAGCCAACAACTGATTCCAAGGAATATAGTGAAGAGACAGTCAGTAATGACAGCTCTGCTCAGACATCTACCAGTCCAGATGAAATCAGGGGAACAGAAGGTTCCTAAAGAGAGACCTCTGAGAAATAAACACAACTGACAGATCATCCAATAAATCTGCCCAAATCTGAGACTTAATGATGTTTCAAAAAGTAGTTGAAAGGTGTGAAAAGGGGCTGGAGTTATGGCACTTGCCTGGCATGTGTATGGACCACATATACAATAAAGTGTCAGAGCAACAAAAGCCACATGAAAAATAAAATTTCTCCCTCACTGTCCCTCTCTCTTAAAGAAAAGAAAAGTGTAAGAAGACATTAGCAAAGTCAAAGAAAATAGAAATCACCAATATGGGTAAGTGATTAGACTACTACCACACAGCTAATTCATGATAACTAGCCAAAACTCTTATTTTTAAGTCTAGGAGATTTTCTACTTTAACACTTAGTCTTCTTGTAAAGAGTATATTTACAATATAGTGACGTTAACTTACAAAATTATTTCTCTACACTAATGCCATAAATTGATACTTTTTTTTTTTTAAGAGAGAGAGGGAGAAAGAGTGAATCAATTTTATCTTTTCATCTGGCCTTTGTTTTTCTGACACTTATTTGTGCATGTGGTGCTGGGGTTCAAACCAGGGGCCCTCGTGCTTGCTAGGCAAGTACTCACTCCAGCTGCTAAGCCACAACTCCAGCCCTAATTCATATTCTTTTTTTTTTTTCTTTCTTTCTTAAAGCGAGAGGGATGGTGAGAGAGAAAGAGAGAGAAGGCAAGAATCAATTTTATTCAGTTTTTCACGTGGCTTTCATTGCTCTGATACTTAGCTGTGTATGTGGTGCTGGTGTTCAAACCCATGTCCTCGTGCATGCCAGACAAGTGCCATAACCGCTGAGCCACTGTTCCAGTCCTCCCAACTGATATTCTTATTTCAATTCCTCAAGCTTTGCTTTTTTTTTTTTTTTTAAGAGAGAGAGGTACAGAGACAGAGAGAATCAATTTTTATTGAGTTTTTTTTTTCACATGGCTTTCATTGCTCCAACACTTAGTTGTGTACATGGGTGCTGGGGTTTGAACCCATGTACTTGTGCATGCCAGGCAAGCACTGTAACCGCTGAGCCACCGCTCCAGCCCCCCCTTGATCAAGCTTTTTTATATGGTTCTATTGAACTAAAAACAGTTTTTTGTTTTTTTGGGTTTTTTTAACAACTTTACTTAGTTTTTCACGCGGCCTTAGTTGCTCCAACACTTAGTTGTGTACGTGGGGCTGGGGTTTGAACCTGGGTCCTCATGCTTGCCAGGCAAGCACCAAAACCGCTGAGCCACCGCTCCAGCCCCCTAAAAACAGTTTTTAATAGCAGGCATTTAAAAATAAAAAAAGACACACACACATACATAGTAAAGGAAAATGAGATGATAGGGAAAAGGGAGGGAGGAGAAAAAAGGATTAAGATTCTTAAATAACATTACAGGATGTCAATACATATTTCTAAAACTCCACTAAGAGATAGCAGTATATGTTTACTACTCAGCAATATGGAGACCAATCATATGTGGTTAACACAAATCTGTAATCTCAGCTACTCAGGAGGCTGAGGCAGGAGGATTTTAAGTTTTAGGCTAGCTTGGGCAACTTAGAGACACCCAGTCTTAAAATTTTATATATATATACATGTTACATAAAAATAAATTTAAAAAAAAAAATATATATATATTTTATAAAGAGAGGCACAGTGAGAAAGAGAGAATCAATTTTATTTAGTTTTTCATGTGACTTTCATTGCTCTGATACTCCATTGTGTATGTGGCGCTGGGGTTAGAACCCGTGTCCTTGCGCGTGCCAGGCAAGCACCATAACCACTGAGCCACTGCTCCAGCCCCTAAAATAATTTAAAAAGGGGAAGGGAATGTAGCTCAGTAACAGAATGCTTGCATAGCCTAACGTATGAGGACTTGAGTTTAATCCCTAGCATTGCCCCCCAAAACAAAATGAAATATAGAGACCAGAAACAGAAGATTTACTTCAGACAACTGAAAAGGCTCTTCTTTCCACCCTCAACAAGCAGAAATAAAACAGGTATAAAAATAATAAAACATATCTCACATTCTAAGAGGATAATTATGTTAGAAATACTTTTTCCCAGCAGTGTGGGTATTTTTCCAGGGGATTTAGAATCAGCTCATTATAGTGACACAGCAATATCTATGTTCATAGCAGCTCAATTTACAATTGCTAGATTATGGAAAAAAACCAGAAGTCCCTCAGTGGATGAATGGATCCAAAAACTGTGGTACATATATACCATGGAATTTTACACAGCAATTAGAAACAATGATATCGCGGCCTTTGAAGGTAAATGGATGGCTATGGAAGAAATTATGCTGAGTGAAATCAGCTTAACCCAGAGAACCAAGAGTTGCTGGAACTTGATGGCTGGAACTAGACCCTGGCCACTGAGAAAGGTGGTCTATTATCATGTGTTAAATCCAGATAAGGTGTATTGTTATACAATCTAATACTTTTTTAGAGATATTGTGGGAAGGGGATGGGAGGGATAAGGGTGGGTAATTTGGGGGGGGCACTCTTGGGGGTAAATCTAATCTCCAGAATCGATATACATTTTATATTATTTTGTTGAAAACTTGTATGGTTGTTCAAAAAATAAATTTCTCAATTAAAAAAAAAAAGAAAGAAATACTTTTCCCCCCTTTGATGCTAGGAATTAAACCCAGGGCTTCACGCATGGTAAGCACAAGCTCTGCCACTGAGCTACAACTGCAGCCTCCAGAAACAAGTCTGTGTGTATGTGGGGGGGTGGGAGTAGTAGGGATTGAACCCAAGGTTTCCTGCGTCCTACACAAGGCTCTACCACTGAGCCACATTTCCAGCCCCTAGAAACATCCTTTTTTGACTGAGAATTTTGGGTCAAAATTCTATAATAAAGAATATAGCACAGAGGGGAAAGAAGGGGGAGGAAATCACCTTTTTAAGCACCTTCATGGCAAATATTTTCCCAGTATTTGCTCCTGTTACTTTTCGTACTTGAAAAACCTGAAGAAAGAAATAAGAATTTATGTGTTATTAAAAGCCAGACTGTGTGTGTTATTCTCCCTAATTCCTATTTGTAAGAAACAAAAAACATAGCTTATATTGTAAAACCCAGCAACATGAAGTAGTGTGTGCAAAAATGATCAGTGAAATAGACCACATTTTTAAGATTTACTAGTGAAATCTGTTAAGCACAGAACTTTTCTGTTTGTTGTGCTGCCATCTGTTGGCAATGATGGAAAATGACCACCTAATGATCAGTACTCTGCGCTACTTTCATATGTGAAACCCTAGTTTACCTAGAATAAACTACAGTCAGGGTTCCCAGAAGTGTAACAACAAACATAAAAATTGTAAAATATTTCATAAATTTATTCCAAGGTGTCATTATTCTTTCTTCATATAAAACTATTTAATACTAGTTGATAGGAAATTATCATTTATCCATTCCATTAAGAAATGGCTAGTTATAAAACATTTTCATACAACAATTAAAATATATGAATTCGAAGTATGTGTGCTACACATAGAGATGTATTTAATACTAGTTGATAGGAAATTATCATTTATCCATTCCATTAAGAAATGGCTAGTTATAAAACATTTTCATACAACAATTAAAATATATGAATTCGAAGTATGTGTGCTACACATAGAGGATGATAAAAATATATTAAATTTCCTTTTAAGTTTAAGAATAAACTACAAATGTCACACTTTGCAAAAATTAATACTATCCAATAATATAAACAGTTATTAAACTTAATCCTAACCAAGATGTTACCTAAATTCTGTCTTTTGAAAGAGAATGGCTAGGTGTAAGTTTTCTTGGACTGAACACATAAAGGCAAGGTCTTGCCTAGGGCAAAACAATGAAACTAAGTTTTCTTCTCCTTTCTTATTTTTTCAGTTTTCCTAACTTCATTTCTCCAGGTAACTGCAAATCAAAGAAAATCAATTCAGATTAAGGTCTCAGTAACAGACAATTTAATGTGTATGCCTCTTGAAAGTAAGCAGTGGTTTTCTTGTGTTTAAAGAGGATGCTTATACAAAGTATCATTTAATCAAAGAAAACAATCAATCCTTTAATACCAGACATTGCCTGGCACAGAGCCTATTTATTTAAGAATTACTGACCATCTATGATATGCCACATTTTTACATGTGTGGTAGTAGAATGAGAAAGAAAAACATAACTATTTACATCCTTCAAATCAAAGTATATCCTTTGCTGTTGGCTAATAAATATCGAAGATAACTGCTAGAACCAGGGTATAAAAAGCAATCTACCCAAGACAGACAATAGCTCTCATTTCGAAAACACTTCCTACCTTTCCATAGCCCCCTTTACCAAGTACCCGAAGTAGCTCAAAACATTCTGGTCTGATTTTTTCTGGCCCTCTGTTCACACTAGTTTCTGAGATTTCAAATTTCTCACAATGTTCCATGCCACTGGGAAGAAAAGCAAAACCAAAAGTAAATTTGCAAAAAGTTAAATTATCTTCAGCACATTGTTAGAAAGGAGGAAGAAAAAGAATCCAATTAAGTAAAAGAAAAGAAGTACATGACAGTATAATCAGTATCTGTGCTTTAAGTAAACTGATGATTTAGTAACATGGCAGGTAAAGATTAGTGTGGGCTGATAACTGTCTATCTGCTTGTTCATAAAATGTGCTATTATTATTTTCATAAGGATCAAGCACACCCAAACCTACGGAAATTGGAACAAGTTTATTAAGGTGACAGAAAAAAAAATCTTGTAGTTATTCAAATTTAGTTTATTCAAAATGTCCATGAGAGGGGGACAGGGTGGTGGGGAGGGTTTAGGAAGAAAATCTAGGAGACTGGAGGGTGGGAATATGGGGGAATCATCTCAGAAGGAGATCTCTGACCTCCACGAGATATCCATTTAACTCAGGGGGTCTTCTGGGGGAAACAGCAACATGGGGAACCCAAGCTGGGCATCCATGACATGGCACTAGCCTTGGATAACTAAGTATATATACATTTGTTCTTGATTGTTTGACAATGCTTCCCCCTCAATTGTAACTCCACATTCACCTAATAAAAAAAAATGTCCATGAGATTAGGTATTATCCAACATTATTTAGCAACTCTGGCAGAAAATCTAGGATGTTAATAAAATTTATCCATGGCCAGGTGTGGTGGTGTACAACTATATTCCCAGCAATTTGGGAGGGTGGGACAAGATAATTGCAGGTTTGAGACAAGCCTGGACAACTTAACAAGACCCTGACTCAAAATTAAAAATTAAGGGACTGGAGTGGTGGCTAAGTGGTTGGCGTGCTTGCCTGGCATGCGCAAGGATCCAGGTTCAAAGCCAAGCCCCACAAACACAACTAAGTGTCCAATAAACAAAGGTCAAATGAAAAAATAAGTAAAAACTGATTCTCTCTTTAAAAAAAAATTAAAAAATTAAAAAGGGCTGGGGATGTAGTTCAGTTGTAGAGCACCCCTAGATTCAATCCCCAGAACTGGCATAAATAAATACTCCAAAAGGGGTAGCAATTGTATCTGTCACTTAAATGCTTCCTATGAGTGATCTATGTTCTCAGTCTCCTCCCATACCTGAGGGTAGGGTGCAGAGCAGATTAATCACCATACTCACCTAATGCAATCTGTTCATAAAGACTTAAGATTGCATGAGTCTCTATTTGAATGATGTATTAAAGCAAAACTAGAGGCATTTGACTTTTAGGGTCATTTCTACAAATTTTTCAGTTAAAAAAATGGTTAGAAATACCCTTCTCTAAGCAACTTAGACTCATTCCATACACTATGAATTTGAATGACTATCTTTTGCTCAAAATCTACACATAATATTAAAACTCTGTGTTATTATATTGATTAGATTTTGGTGCCAAACTCAATAAACTAAGTCTATAAACATGCCTAGATATTTAAGAACAAGTTACTGGAAAAACCTGATGGCCACTAACTAGAACTAGTATAATCTACTTCAAATATAAAGACAGCACAATGAAAATCTTTTCATACAAACTTACAGTTCATATGGTCCAACTCCCCCATGGTCCATGCTTTCATTTAACTGACCCTGAAAAATATGTTAAAGTTTTAGAATAAATGATCACATACCCATAAAATTAAAAAGTTTAATGCTTTGTCTCACAACTGAAAGAGAATGAATTAAATTCACCATCTTAAGAATTATTTATACTTCAATAATCAGCAAATATGGCGGTGAACAAAATAAAGCACATGACACTACGGGGGTTTCATTTTCAATTTTTTTCACTTTTAATTTCATATGACAACTACACTACAGAGGCCATTCATTATCTAAAAACAAAATCATATGTTTCCTTTAAAAATTACATTTATCTATTAAAAATACATTTTTGTGTACTACAAAACTGAAGACATTACATTCTAATACAAGTTATTAAATCAAATCATTTACATAAAATGCAATTTTGCTACACTTCTGTTAGGAAGACTAACAATGTTATAAACAAAATCTAAGATAACCACAACTAGTCTAAAATATGTAATGTACAATGGAGCTAATCAGGGAAAAATAATTAAGCAACATACTCAAATAGTTAGAAGTCATGCTGGCTAAACATTTATTCTGACCACAGAGAAATGACTAGAAAATTTAATCAACCGTATATGCACTAGCAATGAACAACTCCAAAATGAAATTAGAATTAACTCCATTCACAATAGCAACAATAAGAACAGCTTAGAAGAGGTGGAGAGGTGGCTCAGTGTTTGGCGCGCTTGCCTGGCATGCCTGAGGACCCAGGTTCGAACCCCAGCACCGCATACACAACTAAGTGTCAGAGAAACAAAGGCCAGATGGAAAAATAAATAAAATTGATTCTTTCTCTTAAAAAATTAAAAAAAAAAAAGAACAGCTTAGAAGCCAGGTGTGGTGGTGCATGCCTGTACCTCATTACTTGGAAGAATGAGGAAGGAGGATCACAAGTTCTAGACCAGTCTGGGCAATTTAGTGTGACCCTGACTAAATAAATAAATAAAGGTTAGGGATGTTGCTCAATGATTGAGCACACCTGGGTTCAAGACCCAACATCCCCACCCAAAAATGAACAGCTTATAAAAAAATGTGGCAAGACTAGAACAGTGAAAACTATAAAACTATAAAACTATAAAATAGCTGGGCACCGTGGCTCACACCCCTGTAATCCCAGTGACTACCAAAGGCTGAAGCAAGTTCAAGGCCAGCCTCAGCAATTCAGTAAGATCCTATTATAAAATTTTAAAAAATAATTTTAAAAAGGCTGAGATGTAGCTTAGTGGTAAAGTGCCCCTGGGTTCAATCCCAAGTATCAAAAACAAACACTAAAAAACAAAATTGAAAAAAAAAAAAACAGACCTAAATAAATGGAAACATATTACCTGTTTATAGATCAGAAGACTTAACACTATTAAGATTGCAATTCTGAGTGGTTACAGTGCTTGCCTGGCATGCATGAGGATCTGGGTTCAAATCCCAGCACCACATACACAATAAAGTGTTGGAGCAATGAAAGCCACATAAAAAAAACTAAATAAAATTGATTATCTCTCTCTCACTCTCCCTTTTTTAAAAAAAAGACTGCAATACTAACCAAACTGGTTTACAGATTCAATTGAATCCTATCAAAATCTGAGGTTCCTTTCTCATAGAAATCGACACATTTACCCTAAAATTCATATAGAAATGCAAAAGCCAATATAATCTTGAAAAAGAACCATGTTGGAGGATTAACATTTCTCAGTTTCAAAACTTAATACACAGCTACAATAATCAAGACAGTGTAGTAGTGGCAAAGGACAGATATGTAGATCAATGGAGTACAATTGAGAATCCAGAAATGAACCCTTTCATTTACAGTCACCAACACTGACAAAGATGCCAAGAATATTTGATAAGAGACAGTCTTTAAATAAGTAGTGTTCAGACAACTAGATATCCACATGCAAAATAATAATAATAATAATAATAATTTGTATCCTTACATTACAACATACATAAAAATTCAAGCCAGGTGTGGTGGTGCATGCCTATAATCCCAGTGATTTGGGAGGCTAAGACAGGAAGATCACAAGTTCAAGGCCAGGCTCAGAAACTTAGCAAGGCCCTAAACAACTTGCTGAGGCTGGCCTTGAACTTGCAATCCTCCTGTCAGTCTCCTGATCTGCTGGGATTACAGGTATGCAGCACTGCATCTGGCTCAAAATAAAGGAAAGGGGGACAGGGGATATATTTCAGTGGTATATTACCTCTGGGTTCAATCCCCAGCACTAATAATAATAATAGATAAAATGAGCAGAAATTCAGTTATTGGAATAAAATATAGCTTTAAAATGAGAATTATTTAATAGTCTGATTATGAATGTTTTCATTTTACACAAAAGATTATCACTTAATTCAGAAAAGACTAAAAACTTAGAAGTCTTCAACTGAAAATTTTAGAACAATTCTAAAGACATTTAAGCTAACATATCTTTTTTAAAAGAATCAGTTTATGGTCAAGTACACAATGAAAACTGGTAGTATTCTTGAAGAATGGATGTTCAAATGCCTAAAAACAAAATTTAGTCATAACTTGTTCATGGTGTAAACTTAATATTTTATTCATAATTTGCTAATGGTGTGAACAAGTCAGGATAAAGTATAAAACCAGTATGTTGTTTCATGACTGGACTGAGGCAAAGGAATAAGGGAAAAATAATTCTGATAGTTTCAACTGTATAAGGTTTTTTCGTGGGGGCGGAGGAGATGGTTATGGCTATAGTTCCTTTGGTCGCTGTTGCTCCACATAATCACCTATGATGGCTTTACTTTAAAGACAAAAGATTAACTTCTCCCAGGTGTGATAAAAGTGTTATTACATAATTGTTTTTTCTTTAATATTCGTTTTACTTAATTCTAAATTAAAGACCACAGAGTGGTTAACATCAAACCATGACTTTTAAGCCACTTCACAAGATATGCCCTGTGGCTATGTTTCATTTCTGGAACTGGCCAGGCCTGTAACACCACCTGCATCTGTGCTTATAACTTCCTACCGTTACTTTCTAGGGCAGACGCATAAAAGGTACAATTCTTTTCTGCTACTCATTGTAACCTTTAGAAAAATGTGACACCAGAAGAATCAAATTAACATTTATTCAGAATTTTTTCTGCTGTCTTCAGCTTTATGATTCATCCAATGCTTGTTCTGTGTGCCCCTACGATTGACAAAGTGGAATCCTGCTCACCTAAGGTACTATACAAGATACACTGTTTCAACTAGCCCACCAGAATGACTATTTGCAAAGTTTTAAATTAAAAATGTATACAACTTCAGGTGATAGAACATGGCTCAGCAGTTGCCTGGGCAGCATGTGCCAGGTCCTGAGTTCGAACCCTAGCACCACACACACAACAAAGTAATGTTGTGAGCAATGAAAGCCACATGAAAAAACTAAATAAAAAAATTAACTCTCAGGGCTGCAGCGGTGACTCGGCAGTTAGAGCTTGCCCAACATGTGTAAGTACACAGGTTCAAACCCCAGCACCCACATACACAAAGTGTCAGAGCAACAAAAGCCATGTGAAAAACTCAATAAAAATTGATTGTCTCTGTCTCTCTCACTGTCCTTCTCTTTAAAAAAAAAATTATTCTTTCTTTTAAAATATATATAATGTATATATTCCAATGAATGAGCACATTTTATAAAAATTTAGATAAATTCTCATTAATTCAGATATTCATTAAATCAATTATCCATGGCTAGAGTATAGCTCAGTGGTAAAGCACTTGGCCTAGTATGGGCAAGGCCAGGAGTTTGATTCCCAGTTCGTGCCTGCATGAGCACATCCACACATAAACAACGTAAAAAAGATTTTTAGGAAATCAATTATCCACTTGCCTGAATGTTCACATATACTTCCTTATGATATTCAATAATTCAGATGAACTGGGAGAAAAGGGATGAATGTGGCCCAAAATCTTAGGCTATTTAAAAATAGTTGCTGCTTTATGGTAATTACGTGTTACAAGGCAAGACAAATAACTGATGAGATTTTTTTTCTAAATCATGAATATCTGAATATATACCATCTATATAGAACTTTGTTTTTCAAAAATATTAAAAAATATTAAACATTCTGCTCAATAAAAAGATATCTCAATCTGAATTTATATAGTAAGTCTGTGATTATTTCAAATTTTCAATTAGTAGAGTAAAAAGTAAGGCTTTTATAACTGCATCACAGTACAAGGTTTATAGAGTTTGCCTAAGATGCGCAAGGGTCTGGGTTCAATCCCCAGCACTGACCAAAATAAAAAAACAAACAAACAAAAGAACGGGTAGGAGGCTAAGACAGGAGGATCCCAAGTTCGAGGCCAGCCTAGGTAACTTAACGAAATCCTGTCTCAAAAATAAATAAATAAACAAACAAATTTATTTTAAAGGACTAGAGATGTAGCTCAGCGGTAATGTACCCCTGGGTTTAACCCCTAGCATAAATAAATAAATAGCATTACAGTTTTCTACTACTCTTTTAAGATGATACAGAAAGCAAAGCATTATAAGACACTTTCACAACCTAATGAAATTCTTTGGAGGAAAACTTTCCTTTAGTTTCAACTCACTGCCCCAAATATCATCACCAATGAAATGGAAAAAAAGAAAAAGAAAAAAAAAAAAAAAGATCCTTCCCACCAAAATTCTCTTACCCAGTCTTCTTAAGTATTCAGTCAGATTTGTTGTGTTGTTTAATTCACTGGCAGATATTCTTTTACTTTATCCATAAATGTAGTATCCATTTAGTCTCCTCATCATTTACTGTCTGAAAACTTAACTAAGCTATGTAAAAGCTTATACTTATTAACACAGATTCGCTCAGTTTAACATGACTAAAAATGCATATAGGATCAATGATCAAAAACAAAACAAAACAAAGAAACCATGATGCTTCAGTTCTAAAAATACTATACTTATTTCCTATTAAAATTAAAATAAAATAAAAATAAAAATACTATACTTGTGCTTCTTAAGTTTCTAAGTATAGATGAGGGTAAACTTGAATGATTTGTTCCTTTATAATGAGTACCACTGACAAGCTGTACTACCATGAATTAGCATATGTCTTAATATACCACAATGTTTTGAGAATACTTCACATAACCTTTTTTTTCATGTAATCCTCATTTTACAGAAGAAAACAGTATCAAAGATTAGGTAATTTACTCAAGGTCACATTGTCAGCAAATATAGCCAAAGGGATACGAATTCACTTTTGACACACCACAAAGAGGCACAATATAACAATAATAAATGCAATAAAAAAATCTGTAATCTCAGCAACTCAGGAGGCTGAGGCAGGAGGATCCTAAGTTCAAAGCCAGCCTCAGCAACTTGGTGAGTCCCTGGGCAACTTAAGTGAGACCCTGTCTCAAAATAAAAAAAATAAAAAAGGGCTACGGATGTGACTCAGTGGTAAAGCACCCCTGGGTTCAATCCTTGGTACAAACCCCCCCCACACACACACACACATTCAAAAGAAATATTTTCAAGTCCAAAAGCATTGCTAAGTAAGATATTTTACTGAAGCCTCTTCCTTAAAATCCTCTGTTCTTAATTACCACTGCTCTTTCTCCAAAGTTCCTCTCTCTAAGGTAGTAGCCACATTTCTTTGGCTTTTCCATTTTTTTCTGGTTCCTTCCACCACACCCTACAGACTTCTACTTGCTATCCTCAGCAAAACTGGAACACTTACTGTTCCTGAAACACATGAAGAATGTGAAAGAAAAAATGAGGTCCCAGTTCATAATGGGAATATTAATACAATATTATACTCTCAAAGAAGGGTACACCCTAGTTTGTAAGTTCTGTCAGTTCAAATAATGAAGATATAACACATCTTTTCTATCTAGTTTTATCCACTGCCATACTCCAAAGCCACTGCCATATGGAACCAATGCAATAAACCTGAGTGTGTTAAATATAATGAAAGTAATTCGGTATTGGTATCAAAATGTATGTAGTGTTCACTATGTCTTATTAACAGGCTAACTGGAATTCCATACAAAAATATATCGGTTTAAAAAGACATATCTCAATACTCACCTTTTAAACAGTGTGACTTCAACTGAAATTCAGTTGAATATAAAAAGAACAGTATTAATTCAGCCCACTTAGTTTTATGAAGTGTTCAAAGGTCTTTATACATAGTGTCTTAATCTTTGGTCAGCAGTAGGACACAATTTACTTGCCAGAGGAGGAAAATTAGCGGTGAGAAAAGAGAAGGGAAGCCCCTATTGCAGTACAGCAAACATTTGACAGCAGTCATTAATCACATATAGACAATGGAATTCAGGACCTAAAGTACCATGAGGTTATATTTGTCCAAAATCAGTGACAAACTAAACCATTTTTGCACTTCAGGTGCAATTTTTGATTTCCCCATAAATTTGTCTTAGAAAAAAATGATATTTCATAAAGCATAACAAACTGTTGAGACAGCAAAGGTAAACTCAAGATGTGCATTAGGAAAAATAACTCTAAATTTAGCACTCTAAATTACTGCAAGGAAAGCCCTCACACCACTATTCACAAGTCCCAGCTCAAGCAATTTATTTTTGGCAAGCTAAATCACAGCTGTCAACACTGGTTTCTTCCCACCCCAAAATTACATAAATTATTTTGAAAAAAATACAGACATCTTCAACTTGGAGGAAATTAAGTTACAAATGCCGTGTGTCGTTATAAATACTTTAAAAAAAAAGGTCACACGGACGGGGGTTAAAAAAAAAAAGGCAAACAAACAAACCCTGGAAGATGCAGCAGAGCCCCCTTGCTCCCGAAATAAAACTCCTGGTGGCTGTAACAGCAGCGGCAGTGCTACTCCCGACAGAAGTTTTCAGCTGTCACTTCTAACAGCTGAGCGCTTCCTAGGAGAGAAGCGACAGGCCGAGAACAGAGGTAGTTGTGGGAGGTCTGAAGATTTAATACTTGAAATCTTACACTCCAAGGGAAACCCTTCCGCACTTCACCTGCTCTTACGGGGCACTTATTCCCCCTCCCCCCAACACTCGCTCACACCACCCGTGCCCCGCCACACGCAAGTCCAACAGCTCCAGGAATCCACCATGCGCCCTTTCTCCACCTCCCTACCAATAGATTGCTGGGGGCTGCGCTGATATAGAGATAAGGGTGCGACTTGCACCTGCGAGCCCCGCAGAGGCCTCACACCTAGGGCCATGTCCTCCCCGCCGGTCTCTTGCGCGGCCGCACGGCGCCTCAGCTCCTCCAGGAGACTACTCGCTCCCCGCAGGGTCTCCGCGCTCTAGGACACGCCAGGCTTCCCCAGCCCGCGCCGCCGCCCCGGCCGTGTCACCTCGGGCCCCCCGGGACCCCGGGCCTCACCCCCTCCTCCAGCTCATCCTCAGAGCCTGCGTCCTCTGGCTGGTCCAGGTCTATGTCAAACACTCCTGCCATGTCCTCAGCTTCCCCGTCTCGGAAGTCAGGCACTGGGTAAAAGCCGTCCCGCCTCCGTCGGCGCCTCATGGGCCCGGACCCGCCGCAGCCACAGCCGCCGCTGCCGCCATCACCGGCTGCTTAGGCTTAGTGCGTCTGCGCTTAGGCCCTAGACTGGCTCCTCAAGTTCAGCGCTGGAGCATGCGTAGAGAGTTCCGTGAAGTCAAACTGTGGGCAGTGCACATGCGTAGAACGATCTCCAAAGCCCAGGTGCTGGCAGAAACATGCGCAAAACTCCAAGCGAAGCCGCTCCGGGAGACTAGAGCATGCGCATTGTCCGCTGAAGCGTTTGATGGACAGTGAGCATGCGCACCATATCTGAAGTTGATAAATTGAAATTGAACATGCGTAATTAACCTTTCTGAATAGAAGTGAAGGGAGGAAATACAGCAAAACTTTCGTTTAAGAAACTTGCGCTTTCGTTCTCTGTAGCTTTTATAATTTTGAAAGTGAGCATGCGCATAGTGAGAGGGTTGGTCCTCTGAAGTTTGAACCCGACCGAAACCGCGACTGAGCGGAGGACTGGCAGTGAGTGGGGTTGACCCAGAGCTTCTAGGACCGGTGGGGAAAGGGAGAATCTTGGCTTTGCTGTTTACTAGTTCGGTGGCCGTGGGAAAGTCACGTAACATTTCAGAGCCCCAGTTTCCTTATCGGCAAAATGAGAATACTATTACCTACTTTGCAGACTTGAATCTGGTTTAGAAGCCCCTGCTCATTTCCAGTGTCGCGTGTGCCTGATGTGAGATCGTTATCAAAAATTATCTCATTTGTTGTTAAATAAATAACGAAGATCTAGCCGGACACGATGCTGCACCCTTGTAATTCCAGCGACAAGGGAGGCTGAGGCAGGAGGATCACTAACTGGAGACCAACCTTGGCAATTTAGCGAGACCCAGTCATCCAAAATAAAAATGTCTGGGCTCAATCCCCAATATTTGGAGAAAAAATGATATTCTTTACTATTTCATCTAGTCATCTTTGTCCAAGTTGATTTTTGCAGTGTTGCCTGAACTAAACACAAAGTCTTTCTTTTAAGTGTTAATTATAGTTACCAGGCCAGAAAAATAGTTGGTGGAGAGAGATTAAGTTTTTATTTAAAGAGAGAAAATTAATGTTAATTGACTGTACAGCTATTGAGCTGATATTGTGGTGTGAAGTGTTTACTACTAATTCCTTCAATTAGCATTTGTTTTTGTTTTGCTTTGCTTTGCTTTGTTTTAGATGCATACTTAGGAAAATAGCACAAGTCAGATTTTGGAAACTGTTGAGCTGTGTGTGAATGGATTTAAGGACAAAAAATCCCAAATCCCAAAACTGTATAGAGTAGAAGAACATCCCTGAATGACTGGCTCCTTCGAAAACATAGCTATTTCATTTCATCTGTAATACCACATGCGTATGTGGCATTTTAAAATTACTATTTATTGATTTACAATTAACACATGTGGCATCTTGCTTGTTCTTACTAGTAATATAGCCTGAGGTTTTTTGGTTTTGTTTTTTTTTCTGTTATAGGTTGCTCACTGTAAAAAAAAATATAATAAGACTAGTTCTTGGCTCAGCATGTCAATAATAACAGTGCAGCTTGGCCAGTGTGGCAACCAGATTGGTTTTGAAGTGTTTGATACTTTATTTAGTGACTCACACTGTTCCCAAGGACTCTGCTCTAAAAAAGAGAATGAAGCATATCAAGCATCTTGCAAAGAAAGATTCTTCAGGGAGGAAGAAAATGGAGGTATGTGTAGTCTACACCCCTTTCCTTTACTCTGACTTAAATTGCTTCAAGACCTGGTTCTCCACAGGTACCTGAACCCCATCCCTTCCTGTTTCACTAGAGAATGACTTGATTTTGGCCCTTTGTTTCTGTGTTAGCAACCTTTGCCTCTCCAGGGCATCTTTCTCCCAACAGATAAGTATGCTTAGATTTTACCAATCTGAAACTAACCAAAAGGGTTGGGGATGTAGCTCAGAGTTGGATCACTTTCCTGGTGTATGGGAGGCCTTAGGTTCAATTCCAAACACCGTTAGAAATAAAACTAAAAATGAAACAAAACTTATCTCTTCACTATTGCTTTCTTCGTTCTTCTTATGCCTTAGCATTTTCAACCAACATTTCTAAAGGAGAACCCTGTTTAACCAGCTACAGTCCTGCTTCTGCCTCACAACACAATGAAGCTTCTCAAAGAAAAGTTTCCGGTGACCTCATTACTGTTTTTTTTTTTTAAAGAGAGAGGGACAGTGAGAGAGAGGGAGGGAGAGAGAGAGAAAGAAGGACAGTGAGAGAAAGAGAGAATCAATTTTATTTAGTTTTTCATGTGGCTTTCATTGCTCCAACACTTCATTGTATCTATGGTGCTGGGGTTTAAACCCGCATCCTCGTGCATGCCAGGCAAGCTCTGTAACCACTAAGCCACCACTCCAGCCCCTTGTTACTGTTTTATTTTTCTTTCTTATCTTTTTGGTACTGGAGATTGAACTCAGGGACTTGCATGTTCTAGGCAAGCACTCTACCACTGAGCTCCCTCGTATTTAAATCTTATTTTTGAGACAGGGGTCTTGCTAAGTGGCTAAGTCTGGCCTCAACCTTTGCAATACTGCATTAGCCTGGACTTACAGTCCTGTGCCTCCATGATGCCCATGTGTATGTTTTTCTCTTCTTCACTTCTCTACTAGATTCTACTAGATTTGATAACATTAACTATAAAACTCCTTTGAAATTCCTTCTTCTTAGTCTCTGAAATGTTTTGTTTGTTTCTTTGTCCTGGAGATTGAACATTGAACTCAGGGGCACTTAACCACTGATCCACATCCCCAGCCCTTCTTATTTTTTTTATTTTGAGACAGGGTCTCACTGAGTTGCTTAAGACCTCGCTAAATTGCTGAGGCTGGCTTTGAACTTGTGATCCTCCTGCCTCAGCCTCCCAAATCACTGGGATTATAGGCGTGGGCCACTGCACCCAGCCTCTGAACTCTTTTTTTTTTTTTAATTTTTAGAAAAAGGGGACAGAGAGAGAGAGAGGGAGAGATAAGCAATCTTCATTTCGTGTTTCATATGACTTTCATTCCTGGGACACTTTGTTGTACGTGGTGCTGGGGTTTGAACTCACATACTCACGCAAGCCAGGTAAGCGCCGAAATTGCCGAGCCACTGCTCCAGACCATGAACTTTTCTTATTCAGTAGTTTTTTTTTCCTCAGACCCTCCCCTTCCCCCACATATATAGATCTCTCTGAATGATTTCAATCATTCTTAATCTGCTACATTTTTTATACCACTGACTCTCAAACCTCTCTTCCAAGCTGTAGACTGATTAGCAGACTTCACCTGCATCTCCCATGTGAACCTCAAATTCAACACCTCCATACCCATGGTATTCATTATCTAGCCTTTAAAACTTGCAGTCTTTAAAAACAGCAGCACAGCAACAAAAGCTTGCACTCTTACACCGTCAGACATCAAGAGCTGCAAATTTCGCCCCCTGTGTATCTCTGGAAACTGTTCTGCCCTTCCTGTCTTCACTGTCATTGCCTTAGTTCCGGCCCTTTTCCTCTCTCACCTAGAGTGTTTCAAGACACTCTTTCTAGTTTTCCTTGCCTGGCATGTTATATCTATCTCATCTAAAGAATGCACAAGATCTGAGCCCTGTTTGCTTCCCATTCCCATCCTTTGCTTCTGCCCCTCCTTCTCCATCCTCTGCATTGACAACTCTGAGCTGCATCCTGTGCCAGTGGTATTTTGGACCTCTGAATATGCTGCTCCTTTGGTGTGGATTCATTGTGGATCATATGTTGCACTGTGATTAAGTATTGATGTGTTTCATCTCTCCCTCAAGTTCTCTAGGATTGGTTTGATGTGTTCTTCATCTCTGTATTCCCAGTGCTTTCATAGCACATAGCACATTGAAAGCATTCAACAAGTCTTTGTAGGCCTGACCAAAATGACTTTTTTGTGTCTGTATGTGGTATTGGGGATGGAACCCAAGGCCTCACATTTGCTATTCATCTACTCTACTTCTGAGCCACATCTTTGTTCTTTCATTATTTTTGTTTTGAAACAGGGTCTAGCTTCACACCTGCAATCCTGCCTCAGCTTCCTGAGCAGCTGAGATTACAGGCAGGTACTAGCACACTCAGCTAAAGTGACCATTTTAGCCCATACTGATTCATCTTGCATAGCAGAACCCGGTGGCTTGGCGGTTAGGGCGCTTGCCCAGCATGCACCAGGATGCGAGTTCAAACCCCAGCACCATGTACACAACAAAGTCTTGGAGCCACAAAGAAAACTAAATAAAATTATTTCTCTCTTTCTCTTTCTCTCACTGTCTTTCTCTCTTTAAAAAAAAAGGGGGGGAGAGAGAAAGGGAGAGGGAGAAATTGAGAATCAATTTTATTTATTCATCTGGTTTTTGTTTCTCTGACAGTTGTGTAGGTTTGTTTTTTTTTTTTTAAACAAAAACCCAACCTTTTTTTTTTTTTTCTTGAAAGAGAGAGAAAGACAGAATCAGTTTTATTTAGTTTTTCATGGACTTTCGTTGCTGGGACACTTCATTGTGTACATGGTGCTGGGGTTTGAACTCATGTACTCGCACATGCTAGGCAAGCGCCATAACTGCTGAGCCACTGCTCCAGCCCCTTGTTTTTGTTTTTTTAAAAGATAAGAACAGGGGCTGGAGCAGTGGCTTAGCAGTTATGGAGCTTGCCTGGCATGTGTGAGTACGTGAGTTCGAAGCTCAGCACCACATACACAACAAAGCTTTGAGGCAATGAAAGCCACATGAAAAGCTAAATAAAATTTATTCTCTCTTTCTCTCTGTCTCTCTCATTGTCCCTCTGTCTTTAAAAAAATAAATAAAGAGGACAGTGTTAGAGACAGAGAGTATCAATTTTATTTGATTTTTCATCTGACCTTTGTTTCTCCAACACTTAGTTGTACATGGGGTGCTCGGGATTGAACCCAAGTCCTTATACATGTCAAGCAAGTGCTGTAATTGCTGAGCCACTGCTCCAGCCCCTCTGACACTTAGTTATGTATATGGTACTAGGGTTTGAACCTGGGTCCTTGTGCATACTAACAAGTACTCCAGCCTCTAAGCCACCACTCCAGCTCCCTGCTGCAGCATTTCTATGCAATGTAACAATTCTTTCCCCAGTCCCTGAATTTTTTTTTCCTGGACCTAAGGCAGGAGATGTAGCTCAGTGACTTAGAAGTTTGTGCTCTGAGGTACCCAAATATGACATGAAATATTTTTTTCTATTGATTTTTTTCCCCCTCTTTAGCTCCGGTTGCCCGGGCTGTGCTTATTGACATGGAACCTAAAGTTATCAATCAAACCCTGTCCAAGGCTGCTCAGTCTGGCCGATGGAAATATGGCCAGCATGCCTGCTTCTGTCAAAAACAAGGTTCTGGAAACAACTGGGCATATGGGTAAGAATAATTCCTCATGTTTTTCAGTTTGATTACAGCTACATAGTCAGTTAATAGATGCTGTAGTTACAACTGCATAGTTGATACATAGAGCACATAATCTTGAAATTGTAGTTTTAAAATTTAGAATTTTACTTCACCCAGAAGAAATGCTCATTCTGTCTCTGTCTGTGCCTCAGGTGTAGGTACTGACTGCAAACTAATTTATCAGTATATTATCCTTATTTGGCAAGAATACCAGTCCAAGAGAATACTACAAGACAGTTGTTTCCAAACTTGGCTGACATTAGAATTTCCTGGGATTCTTTGGAAAATCCTGATATCTAGGGCTCACTTCCAGAGATTATGACTTAATTGGTTTGGGGTGAAGCTCAAGTATTAGGATTTCCAAAGCTCCTTTGACTCCCAATGTGCAGTAGAGTTTGAGAATCACTGCTTAAGACCGTTGTTATGGGGGCTGGAGTGGTGGCTCAGCAGTTACAGCACTTGCCTAGCCTGTACAAGGATGAGAGTTCGAGCCCCAGCAACACATACACAACGAAGTGTTGGAGCAACAAAGGCCGCATGAAAAGCTAAATAAAATTGATTTTGTCTCTCACTGTCCCTCTCTCTCTTTTTTAAATTTTCTGTTAAGGAGTTGAGTTATTGTATAATCATAAACGCATATAGAGTAACAATATGGTATACATTTGTTCCTAAATCAGAACTACCCCTACATCGCCCACACCTCAGTCTCTTCATTCTTCTATATTTCATCCCTACACCTCTCTCTTTAAAAAAAAAATCTGTTCTTATAAATATCAAATATTACATTCCACCATAAACTTGAAGAACTAACTGGTAAGCCCCTCCTGAAGAAATAGCCTATAAATGAGAACTTTCAGGATCCCGTAAATTCACTCTGCTGGCAGTCCTAATCACCTGTCAAATATGTTTAGCTTGTGTAATTTAGATTTTGCCAAACAGGGAACCTGTACCATTCAAAGTTCATTTCCCAGGCTTTAAAAAGACCCCTTTTCATATGCCTAACACATGTTGCTTTGTATGCATTTATGATTATACAATAACTCAACTCCTTCATAAAAAAAAAAAAAAACCCTTTTCCTGCTTTGCACCTCTGGTTAAATTGAAAGGTGTTTGTATTTGTTTCTTTTGCCATTGCAGTTACTCTATACATGGACCTAGGCATGAAGAATCTATAATGAACCTAATCCAGAAGGAAGTGGAGAAATGTGACTCTCTGAGTGGTTTTTTCATCATAATGAGTATAGCTGGGGGCACAGGATCCGGGCTGGGAGCCTTCATTACACAGAATTTACAAGATCAGTATTCAAACTCTTTGAGAATGAATCAGATTATATGGCCTTATGGAACTGGTGAGGTAGGAACATATTAATTGAAAATTTTGGTATTCTTTGCAGTTGAAATGCATGTGAGTAAAAGATGGTTCAATAAGTTATAGCATCAGGAGTGATTATACAATATACTTTTCATGAACAATTCATTTAACTTTGCTTAAAATTTTCCAAACAAATGAGTTGTCCTTATTTTTATAACTTCCAAAGATGAAGGCTGAGAATATTAGTGGTGGAGCGTGTGCTTAGCATGCATGAGACTCTGCTTTCAATCTCCAGCACTGAATAAATAATAAAATGCCAGAAACGACTGTGCTGCTTCTCTGAGCAATCCATTTATGAGTTAATCTCTCTGGCTACAGTACGTAAAGCAGGGGCATTGATCTCTTGCTGGGGCCATTGCCAACCTTCAAATAATTTTCACTTCTTTCCATTGGGAAGAAATTTCTATACAGGCCAATTTCCTGTGCTCAGCCTAGTAGGAAAAACAAAATGGAAATAAGACAAGTCACCCTAGGAAATGATGTAGGAAGGAGGTATGATAGTACAGCTAGTGCTTCTTGGGCCCTTACTGTGTGCAAGGCATTCTTCTCAGTGCTTTATTTACATCATATCATTAATTTTTATAACTCTAGGAGGCTGGTGTAATTATTATTCCTAATTTTGAAATGAGGAAAGTGGAGCATACAGACATTAAATAACTTGCCCAAAGTCATGCAGCTAGAAAATAGCAGAGTCAGGACTTGAACCTAGACTTGATTCCTTTAGAATCTGTTCTCTTCTCCGCTATGCTCTCCTGTCATTCTTATTTCTGTTCTTTTTCTCTCCAGGTTATTGTTCAGAACTACAATTCCATTTTGACTCTTTCTCACTTGTACCGATCTTCAGATGCCCTCCTTGTTCACGAGAATGATGCTGTCCATAAGATCTGTGCAAAACTGATGAATATCAAGCAGATCTCCTTTAATGATATAAATCAAGTCCTCGCACATCAGCTTGGGAGTGTGTTTCAGCCTACTTATTCTAAAGAAGGCTCATTTCACTACAGAAGAAATCCACTGGGTATTTATCCTCCTGCGTGCCATGTGTAGGAAAGTCTTGGGTTCTGAAAACCCTCACAGTTACTCTTTACTGTCCCCTCCTCTCTGCCTAAAGACACACTCAAGTCTCCCTCATCTCAAAAACCTTCCTTTAGACCTGCTTCTATCTCTGACCTGCCTTACTGAAAGGTCTTGAGAAGTTGCTCAATTTCTCAGAAGTGGGGCAGATAACTGCACACTAACTACATCATTCAGTCATTTAATATCCTTTCTTCTTCTTCCTCCTTTCTTCCTCTTCTTCCTCCTCTTCCCACCCCCCACCCATTCCTCCTCCCCTAGGAGGAGGCATAACCCAGGGCCTTGTGCATGCTAGCCAAGCACTCTGTCACTGAGCTACATCCCTATTTATATTTTATTTTTGAGAAAGGGTTTCTCTGAGTTACTGAGTCTGGCCTCAAACTTGTGATCCTCCTGCATCAGCCTCCTGAGTAACTGGAATTACAGGTGTGCGCCACCACACCTGGTTGTATGAGTTGGTTATATGCTCTGAATACAAGTCCCTTATCTAGATTACGATTTGCAAACATTTTCTTGAATTCTCGGGTTTTCTTTTCCCTTTCCAGATGGTATTATTTCCCTTTTTAATGCATTGCTGCTGGCCTTCTTGCCTTCCTGTCTTTGCATCCACTGTGACTGTCTAGTCCCCAGATCTGCTGGACCTTTCTTCGCCTGAGTATTAGGCAGCATTTTATACTTGACAGATTGCTTCCTGAACTTCCTTTATCTCCCTCTTACCCTGAGGACTTCTCTGTCATTGTTCTTCTCCCTTCCCAATTGCTCTTTTTTGTATTTTTTCTGACCATTTTTACATTTCCCACCATTCATTCTTCTTCAGTTCTTCAGTTTTTATTCTTCAAGTGGCACCTTATCAGTTCAAATCATCTGAATGCAATTGACTCTGTTATTGTTACCCTCATTTCTAATCTCCCCAAAAGTTGTCTGTCCCAGTGTCCCAGTTTTCTCTCCTTTCTTTTCTTTCTTTGAGCTGCACACTGAGCTAATCCCACAACTCCTAGTGTTTTAGTTAGTTGCCATTTGCTTCTTCAACTTTAGCATGTTCTTTTTATTATTTTTTCCTTTTTTTTGAGACTGGGCCTTGTGGCTGAGTGCTGAGGCTGGCCTTGAACTCCTGGTCTCAAGTTTTTTTCCTGCCTCAGTCTACCAAGTAGCTGGGACCATCAGCATAGACCACTGTACAAGGCTAAAATCAGAATTTTTGTGTAGTTTTGTTTACCACTGTGACCCAGTTCCTTACAGTTCGTGGTGAATAGTAAGCTCTGTGCTCATAAAATATTTGTTGACTAAGGAGTGAAGATCTGGAATTCTCAGAAATAGTGTAGACCTAAGTCACAAATGTGGGTATAGGTGTTATGTTTGAGGATTGATAACTCAAAGGGGTCCCAGGCTGCCATGTTGAATGACTTTCTTTAGTTGTGCTCTGACAGTGAATGTAACAAGTGGGACTGATCCAAGACTGGGATTTTGCCAGAAAGAAAAATTCTGATGAACTGAGAAGGTAAGAGGTTAGTGGATTAGAAATGCAGCGAGGTCCAAGAATGGGTAAGGTGACAAGTTGAACAAGAAAGCTTGATGGTCCAGGCACAGTGGCATATACCTGTCTGTAATCCCAGCTGCTCAGGAGGCTGAGGCAAGAGGATCCCAAGTTCAAGGCCAGCCTCAGCAACTTAGTGATACCTTGTCTCAAAATAAAAAATAAAAAAGGACTGGAGATGTAGCTCATAAACACCCCTGGATTCAATTCCTGGTACAAAAAAAAAAAAAAGGAAAGAGAAGAATGCTGGAAAGGAGGACTGGGAATGTAGGGATATAGCTCTATGGTGGAGCAATTGCCTTCCATGTCTAACTTCCAAGGTTTGGATTCCCAGCACTGCTTTAAAAAAAAAAATCCATGCATTATTTGGTGACTGTGGCACATTTGTTCTAGACTTTGACTCTACATATTTTACAGAAAAGAATTATGTTTAGAGGAAACTCCACTAGAGTAAACCCATTTTTTTTAAAAGAGAGGGATAGTGAGAGAAGACAGAATCAAATTTTATTTAGTTTTTCATGTGGCCTTCATTGCTTGGGCACTTTGTTGTGTATGTGGTGCTGGTGTTTGAACCAGCGTCCTTCCACATGCCAGGCAAGCGCCGGAAATCCTGAGCCACCACTCCAGCCCCGAGTAAACCCATTTTTGCAGCATTCTATAGACATCTGTGTCAAGTTTTTTTCTTTTCACTAGATATGAGTTTACGCTCAAAATGTTATGAAATTTAAATTTAATATTATGGCAATATATTTTTCTCTCTGCTCTAGGTATTTTCTATAAATATATAATACAATGGTGAATGTAAAGCAAATTAGCCTTTCTCCTTAATTCATTTTCATTGCAAGTACAGGTTTTTAAACGTAGGCACATTCCAGTCTCAAGGAATTTATTAATTCTGTCTTCTTTCTAAATAGGGTTTCATATTAACAGTCTTTTTTCTCTCTCTCTTTCCTTTTTTTTTTTAAAGAGAGAAGGACAGGGGGTAGAGTGGTAACTCAGCAGTTATGCGCTTGCCTGGCACGGGTGAAGATGCAGGTTCAAACCCCAGCACAACATACACAATGAAAGCTACATAAAAAACTAAAAATAAAATTAATTTTCTCAGTTAAAAAAACAAGACAAAAAAAGAGAGAATAAATTTTATTTAGTCTTTCACGTGGCCTTCGTTGCTGACACTTTGCTGTGTACATGGCGCTGGGGTTCGAACCTGCGTCCTTGCATATGCCAGGCAAGCGCCGTACCCACTGAGCCACAGCTCCAGCACCCCCCCTTTTTTTTAATTCCAGTGCTGGGGACCAAACTCAGACCTGTGAGCAAGGGTTTTACCGCTGAGCTACACCTCAAGCCTGCAACAGATTTTAATTATCATTTAATCAGATAAAATTGATAAAAGATCTTGAAAAATTTCTAAGGAAATATTTAGTGAACACAGAAAGACAAGAAAAACACATTAGCTCTAGTGCTCCCTTTGTTTCCGGGGACTTAGCTAAATATTCATTCCCATTCCCATTTACTCTGCTTCTGAATTCTTGTTTCCTTTTTGGCAAACTGTTTTTTCACCTGTGCTAAAATGAATTCGAAAATGAATCAAAGTTGTGATCTGTATTAGATATTGTTTCTGAAATTTTATTATTTTAAAATTTAAGCAATTCTGGCCTTTGAGGAAGCACATTTGAGCTAGAAAACCATCAAATCATAATTGTGTGTAGGCCGTTGTCAACAGTGTGGAATTTAAAAATTAAGCTTAGATCTTTCTTTTTCTTTACAGGAGATTTAATGGAGAATTTAGTTCCCCATCCTGAATTCAAGATGCTGGGTATCCGTAACATTCCTCAAATGTCTGAGAATTCTCTGGCATACAGCACATTTACTTGGGCTGGCCTCCTCAAGCATTTGAGACAGATGCTCATTTCTAATGCAAAAATGGAAGAAGGTAAAGGGTATTTTAAATTTGCAGCCCACAAGCTGGGAAAAGTGCCTGTCCTAGAGCTCTAAGTATGAATTAGCTTGGGCCAGTGGACATAAAGATTCCTTCATCGCATTGGGGAGGCTCCTGCAGAAACTCACAAGGACTTCATCACAGGAAGGCTCCTTCTTCATTTTCCCTACCACCTCCCTGCTGCCTGCTCCTTGATTCTGTGCTGGGGAGTGAACCCAGGGCCTGGTGCATGCTAGTCAAGAGCCTACCACTAAGCTCCTTGCCCAGACCCACAAGAAGTTTCCTCCTCCTTCCTCCTTTTCTTATTTTTCTTCTTCCTGTTCTCTCTCTTCCTCCTGGGTTTTTTTGTTTATTTGTTTGTTCGTTTTGTTTTTGTTTTTGTTTTTGAGACAGATCTTGCTAAGTTGCAGAGACTGGCATGAGCCACCAAGGCCTACAGAAAAACTTCTTATTCGTTTCACAGTTTTGACATTACAAAAGAACAATTCAAATCAGTGCCATATGTATTTTCAATTTTTTCTTTTAATCAAAGCAATATGTAAACATAGTTTTAAAATCAAGTAGTTAAAACTCACTTCGGGGGGCTGGAGCAGTGGCTTGGCATTCGTTTCTCCTTAGTTGTATACCTGGTGCTGGGGTTCGAACCCACATTCTTGCACATGCCAGGCAAGCACTCCCACCACTGAGCCACTGCTCCAGTTCTGAGAGAGTTAATTTTATTTATTTTTTCATCTAGTTTTGTTTTTCCAACACTTACCTGTGTATGTGGTGCTGGGGATTGAACCCAGATCCACACATGCCAGGAAAGCGCAGTAACTGCCGAGCCACCGCTCTAGCCCTAATTCTTTTTTTTTTTTTTTTAAGAAAGAGGGACAGTGAGAGGGAGAAAGAGAAAGAGAATCAATTTTATTTAGTTTTTCATGTGGCTTTCGTTGCTCAGACACTTAGTTGTGTACGTGGTGCTGAGGTACAAACCCACATCCCTGCGCATGCAAAGCAAGCGCTGAAACCGCTGAGCCACTGCTCCAGCCCCCCTAATTCATTTTGACACACCACAAAGAAGTACTGTATGAATAAGACTAATGAATGCAGTCAAGAATTTGTGTAGTACTCCCAGCATCTCAGAAGGCTGAGGCAGGAGGATCATAAGTTCAAAGCCATCCTCAGCAACTTAGCAAGGCCCTAAGCAATTAGTAAGACCCTGTCTCACAATAAAAAATAAAAAGGACTAGGGATGTGGCTCAGTGGTTAAGCATCCCAGTACCATTAAAAAAAAAGAAGAAGAAAAATCTGTGCAGTGAAATTTATTGAATTGAGACAAAAAACAACACCACTATGCAAAAGAGAATGGATGATGTCATTTTACCAATAAAATGGTCACAGAGATCAAAGCCCATACATGAAACCCACATGCATCTGCAGTGTCCTTGAGAGTCCATTCTGTGTTTAGTGTGCAGAGTAACTTTTTTTTTTAATAGAGAGGGACAATGAGAGAGAGAGAAAGACAATTTAGTTTTTCATATGGCTTTAATTGATCGGAGTGCTGGGGTTTGAACTCGCATATTCGCGCAGGCCAGGCAAGTGCTGTGCCTTTTTTGGTACTGGGGATTCAACGAAGGGGCTCTCAACCACCGAGCCACATCCCTACCCCGCCTTTTTTTGTTTTTATTTTTGCTAAGTTGCCTAGGCCTTGCAAAGGGCTTTTTTTTTTTTTTTGGAGGGGGGGCGAAGAATGAGAAAGAATCAATTTTATTTATTTTTTCATCTAATTTTTTTTCTCCAAAACTTAGTTGTGCATGTGGTGCTAGGATTTGAACCCACACCCTCACGTGTACCAGGCAAGCACTCTAGCTACTGAGCAACCACTCCAGCCTCTTGGTAAGGGCTTTGAAGTTGGAATCCTCCTGCCTCAGCCTCCCAAGCTGCTGGGATTATATGCGTGTGCCACTGTGCCCAGCAGAGTAGTTCTTTAGAATGTAATTATTGAAAGTTTACCGCATGCTGGACCACTGTCCCAGTCTCCAAAGATACAGCAGTACGTGAAACATAAAAATCCCTGTCCTTGCTGGGTATAGTGGTACATACCCCGAATCCCAGTGACTGCAGGCTGAGACAGGGATGGCAAGTTTGAGGCCCTACGTAGTTTAGCAAGACCCTGTCTCGGTATAAAAATAAAAAGGACTGAGTTAAGAGCCCTTGGGTTCAATCCCCAGTACCAGAAAAAAAAAAAAAATCCAGGGCTGGACTGGGAGGCTTAACATGTGGCACCCCGGGACTGGGGAGGCAGCAGAGATTGGGTGGGTATGGAGTCTGGGGGGACTGTGGAGTGGGGAGAGTGGAAATGGGGAGGGGGGTCGAGGCAAAAGGGAGACGTGAACGAAGCGCCTCCCTGCACCACGTGGACAATGAAGGAGTCTAGCTAGGGGTGGGCCTAGGAACACAGGGGTGGGATAGGGTGGGGTAGGGTAGAGTAGGGGGGAGTGAAGCCAGAAAAAAATCCCATCTTCAAGAGTCCCTACATGGGGCTGGAGCAGTGGGTCGGAGGTTACAGTGCTTGCCTAGCATATGTGAGATACAAGTTCAAACCCCAGTACCACGTGCACAGTGAAGTGTCAGAGCAATGAAAGCCACATGAAAAACTTGATTCT
>PVKS010014758.1:0-47626 GCA_004027875.1 Aplodontia rufa
AACAAAGACAAATAGCCTCATTTTAAAAAGTGGGTAGAAGATGTAACGGATTTTTCTGAAATAAAGCAATACAATCACCTAAGGTGCCTGAAGAAAATGTTCAACACCACTAATCATGAGGAAATGCCATTTCAAAATCACAACATCACACAGTTTATGTGACTATTATACGAATAAAGATAACAAGGAGATGTGGAGAAAAGGGAACCCTGGCACCCTGTTGTTGGGAATGTGAATTAGCATGAACATATTGGAAAATAGTACTGGGATTCATCAAATGTTATAAAGAGTACTACCACACGATAAAGTCATTCCAATAGAGGGAATATACCCAAAGGAAATAAATCAGTATATTGAAGAGATATCTACACTCCAATATCATTGCATCAGTACTAGCAATGCCAAAAAATACCTACAAACCATATGTCCATTAATTGATGGAAAGGATCAATTAAACATGGTGCACATAAAAATTTGAAAACTATTTTGCCATATGAAATGAAGACTTGGTTGTGTACGTAGTGCTGGGATTTGAACTCGCGTACTTGCGCATGCTGGGCAAGTGCTGTAACCACTGAGCCACCACTCCAGCCCCGAGAAACAACTTTTATTGAGTTTTTCCCATGGCTTTTGTTGCTCCGACACTTAGTTGTGTATGTAGGTGCTGAGGTTTGAACCCGTGTACTTGCACATGCTGGGCAAACGCCATAACCACCGAGCCACCACTCCAGTCCCTCAGAATCCCATTCTAAAATGCCAACAGGCACACACATTTAAAAAATGAAGCCAGGGAGCTGGAGCAATGGCTCAGCGGTTTCGGCGCTTGCCTGGCAAGCACGAGGACCAGGGTTCAAACCCCAGCACCACGTACACAACTGACTGTTGGAACAATGAAGGCCATGTGAAAAACTAAATAAAGTTGTTTCTCTCTTTCTCTGTCTCTCTCACTGTCCCTCTCTCTAGTCTCTTGACTCTTCTATATTTTGTCCTACAAGGGTTATAAATGCTTAAATTGAGAATTTTCCAAAATTAAATGATTACATTGAGGATTGTCTCCCTAGATCCCACCCTATTCTCCTTCCCTTTCCCATCCCCACTTATGCCCTCCCCTCCCCTCCCCCCACTTATCTATGATTGTCCTAGATTATGTGTTGCCATGCCCCTGCTTAGTCTAATATGTGAGCCTGGCCACCTTGCACCAAAGACTGGGTTTAGCTCCAGTCTCCACAAATGAGTGAAAACATTCAACCCTTGACTCTGGGTTTGGCTAACTTTGCTCATCATGATTTTTTCCATAGCCATCCATTTACCTTCAAAGTCCCCAATATCATTGTTTCTAACTGCTGAGTAGAATTCCATTGTGTGTGTGTGTGTGTGTGTGTGTGTGTGTGTGTGTGTAATCTTATATAGCTTTTGGATCCATTCATCCAGTGAGGTGCATATGGGTGGGTTCCAAAATTTAGCTACTGTAAATTGTATGCTACAAACAGGTTTTGCTGTGTCACTGATTCTAACTCCTCTGGAAAAATACCCAGAAGAGGAATAGTTGGATTGTATGGTGGATTCATCCCTAAATTTTTTGAGGATTCTCCACAATGCTTTCTAGAGTGGTTGTACCAGTCTGCAATTCCAACAGTGTGCTAGTGTTCCTATCTCCCCACAACCTCTACAACACCTGTTATTGTTTATATTCTTCATCTTTGCTAATCTGACTGGAGTGTGGTGAAATCTTAATGTAGTTTTGATTTGTGTTTCTCTGATTACTAGTGATTTAGAGCACTTTCTCATGTGTTCACAGCTTGCTCACTATCCTCACTATTTAGCTCTTTGGTCCATTTATTCATTGGATTGATTGTGATTTTGGTATTAAGTTTTTTTAATTCTTTTTAAATTTTGGATATTAGTCCCTTGTAGGAGGCCATGACTATCTCCCATTTTGCAGGTTGATCAGCTGTTTAAGGATTTGTGAATTTGTCTCAGATTCTTCTATTCTATTCCATTGGTCTTCTTGGTCTTATTCATTCCTATTTTGATACCAGTACAATGCTGTTTTCATTACTATAGCTCTGTAGTATAGTTTTAGATTTGTTATTCTAAATCCACCAGTTTTATTTTTCTTGCTTAGTGATGTTTTGGTTATTCTGGGTTTCTTGTTTTTTATTATTAAAGTCTCCCAGTGTTATTGTGCTGAGGTCTGCAAGTGATTTTTTTGTCAAGAAGTAATTTATTTACTTATTTGAGTGTATTATTGTTTGGGTAGTATATATTTACTATGTTCATATCTTCCTGTTGTATTTTCCCTTTATTAATATGTAGTGACCTTCTTTATCTCTTCTGATTAGTTTATGTTTAAAATCTACTTTGTCGAATATAAGTATCGCAATACTGGCATGCTTTCTTGGGCCATACTCATGGGAGATTTTTTCCATCCTTTCACCCTCAATCTGTGGGTATCGTTGGCTGTGAAGGGATACCATAAGAAAGGGTAGAAGCAAGTACAGGAAAATTTTGCACATGGGGCAGAATATAATTCAAGCACTAAATGTACAGATCAAAATCCTAACCCTCAGCAGGCAGGACAAGGATAAACATTTACGATGAAGAAAATGCTCAAGAATGAAGGGCATGAAGAAGGAAAATGGAAAAATAGAAAAGAGAAAAGGAAAAGAATAGGGGGGAAAACCCTGAAAAATAAAACAAAACAAAAACAAAAATAAAAAAAAAAAACAGCTAGTATGTTTATATGTCCATGAATCAATCAGCTTCTCCAGAAGGCATACAACTACAAATCAAAAACAGGAAAAAAAAAATAAAGATTCTTCAGTCTGGAATTTTGTGATTCCACATGACTGGGATTGTAGCTCATTCTCCTGAGCTTTCTGAGGGGAGATTTCCCCGAAGAGATCACATTAAGATTTGGCCTTTGCCTGCCTCCTAGTGGATCTGAAACTCAGGATCACAGGGCGTTGCAAGAATATAATGCTCCCTCCCTCTGCTGGTTGAAATCACAGTCCCTGCAGGCTTTCTGAGCTCAGACAGATCTCCTTAATGCTTCTGTCCCACCTTGGCTCCTGGTGGAATTGTGGAGTAGCCTGCTTTATACTGTTGACTGCCAGGCAGTCTGTTCAAAATGACTTCCAATGTTCTCTTTAGCAGGCAGTTAAGAGACACTGTTCTCCTCTCACAAAGTGCAAGTGCCTTAGGGGTGTCTTTAGTTGAGCCCAATGCACAGTTCCTTATAGAACTAAGCTTCTCTGTGGCACATTGGCACATTGGCTCACACCTTATGGTTCAGCTCCTTCCCTACTCCCCTGCTGATTGGGAGCAATGGTGGTTACAACCACCTGTACCCACTGGGACAGATACAATCCCTCTTTTCCACTTGTGCAGCCAAAATCTCTGATCCTCCAAAAACCTTCCCTAATTAGCACTGAGTTCTGGTGATGATTTTCCTTTAAATGCACCTTTTAGCAATGGAGCTGTCCTGGAGTTTTTTCATCCAGTCATGGAGCCAAAGGAGAAGCTGCCTTCCTGCGGCTCACCATCTTGAAATTTCAGGGAAGATATGATTTTTGAAGAAATTTTAACTACTGAAAAGATCTAGTGCTTTGCACCAAGAAATTAGAAAGATGACTTGAGGGCATCTCAGGAAGTTGCAATACCACAGCTACTGAAGGCTAATGATTTTATAAGGAAAAAAATATGTTGGGGCTCCCTGGTCACATAGAACTCCCTAGGAAGTTGTAATACTACCATGACCCTTGAATCTGCTGCTACTATTCATGATTGTAGAAGAGTCAATGCCTTTAAAAAAAATCAGAGAGAGAAAAAGAGAGAGAGAGAATCAATTTTATTTAGTTTTTCATGTGACAGTTTATTGCGTACGTGGTGCTGGGGCTGGAACCCAACATCCCTGCACATGCAAGGCAAGGGCCAAAACCGTTGAGCCACTGCTCCAGCCCCAATATATGCCTTTATGCATTACAGAAAATCCAAAGAATGTGCAGTACAGAAAATGCAACCTCTGTAATTTATAAACTTTGAATGAGGGCGTGTAAAGGTTGGTGTGATTTTATCTAAGGAACATACTTTTCTGTGCTGCTAATTGTGTGAGAAGCAGTGAGTGGATGTGAGCAGGTTGAATGTGAAACTGCCTTTTCTCCAGTTAGGTTTGATGTGAAACTAAATTTTCTCTAACGAATACATTTTATTAATTAAAAATTCTAATCATACAATTTCAGCAAAGCTAGGATTGCTTTGATTGGTGTACTTCGAAGACTTACTGCTTATACTTTGTTAAGTATTTGGACTGGGGTAAAAACTGGCAATTTGAAGAGACAAGTAACTGAAGAGGGAGTTGGAAAACTAGAATTCTGAGAGGTGCTGCACTGCTGAATTGGCGACCCTCTATCTCTCTGAGACACAAATTACTCATTCTCAATAATTCCAGATGAATTGATCTCAGAGATCCATTTCATCTTTAAATTATCCATATGGTTCTTTTTTTTCTATTAAAGGAAAGAGCCAGGTAGGTGTCTCAGCTTTGCTGAAGGAAGCTGTAGAGCAGGGACACACATCTGAAGGAATGAAATTATTCCTCTAGAGAAAATAGCTGAGATTATTTCATGGACTATATACTTTCTTTTGGAGTTCTGAGCTTGGCATCAGACAGCAAATATCTTTTTATTGTGCCATGAAGAAAGAACTCCTTGTGACTTGGGATCACTGAAGTTCTGAAAGTTATACAAGTAGTCTTTTGACCTCTATATTAGTCAATAATTTCTGTAATTATTAACAAACTTCATATTTATTTTGAAAACCATTTATTAGACAGAATTAGAAAACATTGAGCCATAGTAAAAAATTAGGAAATGCTGTTCACCCTGTTTAAGTGAACATCTCTTTTATTTATACTACTTTCTTTCTTTTCTAAAGTAAGATATCTTAATTGTACATAGTATTGTGTTAGTGTTTGATATTTACATACATGCATACAATGTGCACTGAATAGATTCATACTCTCCTTAAACTTCTCTGCCCTGTGCCCTTCCCATCTTCAACTAATCACTATTCTTCATTCAGATTGCTTTTTCGGTTACACATCTGAGAGAAAATGTGGTTGTTTTTCATGTCTGAGTCATATATCCTCAAGGGCTGTCCATTTTCTATGAAGACATTATGTCGTTCTGCTTATGACTGAATAATATTCCCATGTGTTTTTGTACCAAATTTTCTTTATCTATTCATCAATTGGTGGGCATATAAACTAATTCCATATATTTTTGTGAACAGTGCTGCAATAATAAACATTTATCTTTCATATGCTAATTTCATTTTCTTTGAGTATTTATAACAAGACTTTCTTGCTCATGGTAGCAAATGAAACATTTGAGCTTTAATTTCTTTTCAATTACTGTTATTTGGTCAGCAACCTTATACATTTAATCAATGACCACCAGCATGCTCACTAGGAAAAGAGAGAAAAATGTCAATATATTTTTTAAATGGAAGTTAAGACACTCAGGAGTGAGATTAAAGTTCGCTCAGCTTACTGGTTGTTTATGTGTCAAACAGTTACACATTGGATTAGTACTGAGATTATAAAAGCTTTGAATTGCAAGCTCAGAGTTGTCTCTGTAAGAAGAGAAGACTCAAATGGATCCAGTAGTGGTCCTGGTGCTTGGTATCTCCCTTCTGTTTCTCCTCTCACTCTGGAAACCCAGATCTGGGAAGGGGAAGCTCCCCCCTGGCCCCACTCCTCTTCCAATTATTGGAAACATCTTTCAGATAGGTGTTAAAGACATCAGCAAATCCTTATTGAAGGTAAGTGTGTTTTAAGCTCCTCCAGTATTTGCAAAAGGAAGTAAATTTAAACAGATGGATGTAAAACAAGAAATTCCCTGCAAACTTTGATATAGTGTACCATATTAGTCTTGTGATTTTGGTTCAGAATTATCATGAGTATAGAGAATGTATCTGAAGAATCAACAACTTATACCCAAAGACAAGAGCATAGCTATGAGTTTGGAATAGCATAAGAAATGAAAGAAAAGAGAAAAAAATGAATTAGCACCCAACTGGTGGTATCAGAATTCTTTGGTTGCTGCAGAAATTCGTTGTGCCTCAGAGTGGAGATGAGTAGAAGTGGTTGCTCCAGTGGATGTTCCTGTCATGGTTATGCCTCTGTGGTGCCCATTCTCTGTGTTTGTTACACCAGCTAACAGCAAACATGGCTGGGCGTTAGGTTTCCCTTTGGTGACTTAAAAACACAGATTTCCTGTGTTCAACACAGGATTATCAGCATCATATCATGCTGGAAAGAATTTTGCAGTTGATCCTGAACATTCTGTTGGGTACTGATTTCCAGGTGAGCATGGGGGTGTGGGAAAATGCTCAAGCAACAAATGTTGGATAAGTGACGTTCCAATTTTGGTCTCTAATATATTACTTATGGGCACATGAAATGAGTTTGGAATTCTCTGACCTCAGTTTCCCTTGTTTTAAAGCAGGGTAAATAAGATTTCTAAATGCACTGATGTGAGGATTAACTGTAATCTATGCATTAAAGGCCTTACAATTGTATGGCACTTTATAAACCACTCATAAATGGTAGCTGTGACAGTCATATTTATGCATGAAATTTAGAAATACTTCAATCTCTATGTGGTAGAATAAAACAGTAAAAATGACAATGATCCGATCAGTCAGAATCAGCACAATATATTTGTTTTATTACCTCTAGCTGTCAAAAGTCTATGGGCCTGTGTACACTCTGTATTTGGGCAGGAAGCCCACGGTGGTACTGCATGGATATGAAGCTGTGAAGGAAGCCCTGGTTGATATTGGGGATAAATTTGCTGGCAGAGGTCCTTTTCCAGTTCGTGAGAAGGCTTGTAAAGGACTTGGTAAGTTTGCATATTCATTTGATTTTTGAAATATTTGTTGGCATGATCAAATGGGAAAAAAAAAAACTAGATTAGCTCTTCAGAGAGAGTTTGGCTATCCGTGTAGTGTATGATGTCAAGTTTGGTGGAAATTTCATTATAGTCTTTTATTCTCATCCTTGTAGGACTCATTTTCAGCAATGGAAAGACATGGAAGGAGATGAGGCGCTTCTCCCTCATGACCTTAAGGAATTTTGGGATGGGGAAAAGGAGCATTGAGGACCGTGTTCAAGAGGAAGCCCGCTGTCTTGTGGAGGAGCTGAGGAAGACCAATGGTGGGTGCCTTTTTATGTCATTGTGCATTAATAGAGTGCCTTCTTCTCTATTGACATCTTTGGAAGCTCTCCTCACAGAGTGAGTGAGAATTCTCCTTATGAGGATCTGATATACATGTTTTCACAAAAATCTACAAAGTTCCAACAAAAATTTATAAAATGATTTCTTTAAGTAGATTTTAAAGATTAGCAGACACTGTTGTGTAGTCGTTCCTAACTGTATTTTGGCCCTAATTTCAATTGTGTCTATCTTTTCTTCCTATTTATTTGATTTTGGGGTAGAAATCTATGGTACTTATTCCTGTTCACACTGTTAACTGTAATTACTAACGAAGAGTGTGTCCCATAAGTTTGATTATTAGCTTGGATTTCAAATGATATTGTTTAAATTTTCTTTTTCAATAATTTGAGAACAAAGATCAAGGTCAGTTTTTATTTGTGCATGACACAATGTGCGCACATATGAAATCACCAACACTCCCTAAATTACCTTTCACCTCCTTTGGTAAATAAAACTTTTTCTAGAAGTTTAGAGTCCCATGATGTGTATGACACTGGCACATAAGCATCACCTCAGCAGGTTTCCTATTTTACAAGTGCCCACATATTGATTATTTAAGGGTCCACAGATAACGAATTTGGGAGCTCATACATGTAAAGTGTGTTTATCAATTGATTATAGGAATTTTAATTTTGGGAATCACCACAAAAGGAACATTTCCTATAACTTACTTAATTTCATTATAAGTAAAATGATATGCATGTTATGTATAATGAATATATTTTAAAAATTTTAATACACACTATTCTTTTGAGGGCTATATAGGACAATATTCCTGAATTCACAATAGTCAGCATTGTCCAAATGAGTCAAATTTGAAATTTTGATTAGAAATCAAGGACATTTATTTCCTAAGGTGCAAAATTTATAATTTGAAACATTTGAGAAATAAAATGTCTCTATGAATTTCAAATTTTTATTGCTTTACCTGGGATTTATGTTTGGAATAAAAAGTTCTCTACTTACTTCAAAAAACAATTCAAATTATTGATATGACTTTAACTTCTCACATAACAGACACATTCTGCTTTTAGTTTTTCTTCCAAACACATTTTCCTACCCACAATCTTTCCTTTAGTTTCTCTCCACACATTCAATACATGATTCTTTCAACCATACATTACATATAAAAGGCTTCTAGGTCCACAGTACACTCTCCCTCTTTACCTGCTTTATTTTCCACAGACTTTAAAGGTAATTGCAATTCTGCTTTGAATATTTGAATGATTATGTTAGACTGTTGTTTGCCTTTGACAAGTAGACCTCTGGGATTAATGGGGTATATATAAATGTAGTGGATGCAAACTGAATATATTAAACTTCTTTTTTTTTTAACAAGCTAGGATTTTTATAGCCAACTCAAGTTAAGTTAAATGTTATTTTGTAATGCATGTGAATATTTTGGTGTTAGGCTACGGTAGATAAAATATTGCTAAAAATGTTTAAATTATTTTTACTTGTGACTTGCTCTGAATATTTGAATTATTAGGTAGAATATATTTATCATCCAAAACAGCAGTATCGGAGGATAAAAACAAACAACTAAAGGCACTGATTGTGAGCTGAGTATATTAAACTCATTCATATAAGTAGCTAGACTAATTGCCAACTCAGGTTTCAGGTGTAGGTGGCATTTTGTTTACTACAATCTCCACATTAAACATTTAGGGGCATTTTTAGGAAAGATAGTGTAAAATTTTTTAAGTACTTTTAACCATTGCCAAGGAGAAGGTGTTTTATGGGTGTATTTTAATGATATTTTAAACTCATTTCTAATTTTTTAGGCTTACCCTGTGATCCCACCTTCATCCTGGGCTGTGCTCCCTGCAATGTGATCTGCTCCATTGTTTTCCAGAACCGTCATGACTATAAAGATCCAGATTTTCTTACCTTGATGGATAAGTTAAATGAAAATGTCAAAATTCTGAGCTCCCCATGGATGCAGGTGAGGCAAAATACTTTCTTCTTAACAAAATGTTTTTAACCTTTTTTTCAGACATACTCCAAATTCTGTATGGTTCATGGGGTGAAGTGATTATTTGGAATCTCTGGTCCTGCCAAAAGCATCATGGATTGAACAGCTAGGGAAGATTTCTGGGTTCTTTATTTTACACATAGGAAAAAGAATGTGCACATGGAGAGCTGCCTTTCAAGCCTGTTAATACACTGTTCAATTGATATCCATTCACTCTCAAATGCCCCATTTCTGTAAGGACTTTGATGACTGCCCAAAAGCTGACCATGTCTTTTAAGTGACATTTTTGTACGTTTTGAAAGCTTTGATTACCCATGAAGCCTTGCTTCAAATAAAAACTGGGACACCTCCTTATCATGCTATTTGGCAGGAATGTCTTAATTTAGGAATACAATATCTTTTTTCAAGCCAAAATAATATTATTAACAAGGCAACTTTCAGAAAAGACTGAGTAAGTAGGGTACTTGATTTCACTAGCATCCTAGTTTAAAAGATCCTATTTTAGGAAAAATATATAATCCAGAAAGAGAGGGAAGAGATCAAGGGATGCAAGGTGGAAGGTGGGGGAGTTCCGGGGGTAGTAACAATGTTGACTAAATTGTATTGCTGTGTTGTGTGAATCTATGAATATGTGACAACAAATCCCATCATTATGTACAAAAAAAAAGATCACTGGGTTAGGGATGACAAAATAATTGATTTTTATGGCGTATGGATGATAAACAACCCATCATTTTATCCTGCGTTGAATTGGCATTTTCTGCATTCTGACAGAATTTTCTGGGACTTTATACTATCTTTGATATCCTTCTATTCCTAAACGCTCATTCCCTACCTGAGGCTAGATGATAGAAAGAAAACATCAGGGACTAGCTTTGTACTCTAAATCAGAGTACCCCAACTCCCATCTTTTTTTTAAGAGAGAGGAACAATGAGGGAGAGAGAATCAACTTTGTTTAGTTTTTCATGTGATTTTCATGGCTCTGACACTTCATTGTGTACCCAAATCCCTTAATACCTGTTTCAAAGCATGAGGCACATTAATGTGCTTACCATATAGTTCAAGGTTGTGGGAAAATTATGTAGAAAATGAGTGAATTGGCATAAAATTGGCACAGAACAAAGATGGTCTCTATATTTCAGATTTGGTATCATCTTAGATGTGCTGGTCAGAAGATTTTCCCAGGAATCATCCTTTAAAAAGAGAGAATGAATATATGTTTTCAATAAAAATTACATGTCAGAATAGACCAAAATTTTATGTACATACAGAATAATAATTTCTTGGAAGGGATTGCAATATATCATACACATGTTCAATAAGTATTTTGAAAAATATATTGTTGAGGGGCTAGAGTGGTGGTTACAACACTTGCCCTGCATGCATGAGTCCATGGGTTCTAACCCCAGCACCACGTACACAACAAATTGTTGGAGGAACAAAGTCATGTGAAAAACTAAATAAAAAATTTTTTCTCTTTCTCTCTCACTCTCTCTCTCACACACACTGTCCCTCTTTCTTTTAAAAAAATATTTATATATATTATTGCTTTTTTCTTGTAGGTCTGCAATAATTTCCCAGCTTTCATTGACTATCTTCCAGGAAGTCATAACACTTTGCTCAAAAATTTTGCTTATATGAAAGGTTATATTTTTGAGAAAGTAAAAGAACATGAAAAATCACTGGATGTCAACAATCCTCGTGACTTCATTGACTGTTTTCTAATAAAAATGGCCCAGGTAAGACAGTGATATCAGCCCTGTTGTCTGAATTCTTGGTCATGATGTAGTTCATTAAACAGCTATAAATTTGCTAAGGAAGTTATATTATTGGAACAATAGTGGTTGGCAAGTACTTTGATAACCCAGGATAGTATGAATCTCCATGAAGCATCATTGAAAACAAGAAACCATTTAATAATTAGAATATAATTTTATTCTTTAGAAAGAAATAATCTGAGGAGAAATAGAGTGCACACCTAGTTCTTTGAAATAATTTTAACAAGTAGAAGAATTGTTAGCTCGACTGGTTCAATAAAAAGTGAGGCAACACATATAAATAATGAAATGAAAGCAAAGACAAAGCTACTGAAATGGACAATTTCCAGTTGAGGATGAAGTTTGTCACTGCACTGTGTATGGGAACATGGAAAGGAGTGGCTTAACCTAGGCACACAACCTGCATGTCCTGCATATTGAAATAGACCTTGATATTTGCAGAGAGCGAGTTACAGATGGATTGAGATAGTGGAGTGTGTTGGGCAAGTGAAAGTGGAGAGATAAGGGAAGCCTTGTTGGTATATTTTGAAAGGAACTCACACATAACCAGTGTTAGTTTTGGAGTCTGTCAAGGGACCTGTAAACATGAATGTGCTCTCACTGCAGCATGTGTTGAAAGGTTGTTTATTCCATTGACTTTCCTTGGCCCCTTGTCAGAGGTCAGTTCACTACTAACATGAGGCTGTGGGTGGACTCTCCTGCTGCCCTGTACATGGCTATGCCAATCCTTATGCCAGAAGTTTACTGTCTTGAAGTCTTGACTTCTTCACCGTGGCTTGATTTTCTAATCGAAGAGTGTGAGTCCTCTGTGTGGCTAATTTTCAAAACAGCTTGATAATTTTGGATCCCTTGAATTTTTATATAAATTACAGAATGATACTGTAAATTTATGCATAGAAACTAGTGGGGAATTTCAAGAGGAATTGCATTAACTGTGTATGTCAATTCAGGAAAAATATTTAAATAATTGAGACAAAATTACTATATAGAGTGAGCCCATTTTGGGTGTAACTTTACTGTTATTTAGAGCATTTACTGTGTTCAACAACCATCATCTGTCTCTGATTTCGAACTATTCATCTTTTCTCAAAAGCATTCATGCCAATAAGTGAACACACCCCAGTTCTCCACCCCATCATTTAGTATGTGTAATCTGTTTTTCTCTGTATGTATTAGTCTATTATGGCACTCTGCATAATGCTATGGAGGCACTTCTATGCTGTAGCATGGATCAGCACTTTGTTCATTCCTGTTGCTAACAATTTTCTGTTTTACCAGCACACACACTGTGATTTAACACTTTTTGTAGAATTCACCAGTGAAGCTATAGTACTAGACCTTTCTTTCTGGGAGTTCTTGATTATGAATCTATATATTGTTGCAATTGTTCATGCTTTCATCTTGACCTTGAGTTCTTTTCTGTAATTTGTATATTTCTAGGAAGTTTGCCTTTTATGTAGAATTTCTTATTTGTTTTTGTTCACTAGTTTATGATAATCTGGTTTCACCTTTTTCATTTCTCTAAAACCATTGTTACAGCTTTGCTGTCATTTCCAAATACACTCACTGATATATTCTCTATATATAATCATTGCTGAGAAGCAATATTTGGTTTCACTGATTATTCAGCTGTCTCCCTCTTTCTGAGGGATTTGCATTTGACTGCTTTCATTTTCCCTAGCTCCTTGTTTGAAAACTTGCAATGTATTTGAACAATTTCTTCTCGTGCTTTTATTGTATCTACAACTCTAACTTTACTTTTAAGCACTAGCATAATAGAGGTCACTTTTGAGATTTTGATATTTCAAATTTTATTGAAAGTTGCGAGTATCCTAACACATGGATATCCTGAAGAAATCTATGTTCTCTTGAGAAGAGTACATATTCTTCTCTTTTCTCTTCATTTGTCAATGTTTACTTTATGTATATCAGGGTTACATTGATTGTTGTATAAGCACAAACATAGTAATATTATGTATTTTATGAACTCTTACCTTATTTGATTATTCTTTTCCAGTGAAACTTTTTCATTCCTCCTTTTTTATTTCTCTGTCTGTAGTTTAGTCATTTTAGAACTTTATACCTCAGGTGCCTCTCCTAATATTGTAAATTTATCAGAGTCCAGGTAGAATTGACACTCAGTTTCAAATGGCATATATTTATTTTGTTCCAATGCAAATCCATTTATGTTGTTCATAATCTACATCTTTACCCACTGGATTCTTTGTAGCATAAATTTATTCTTCTAAATTCATTCCTAGAAAAAGGACAATCAAGAGTTTGAGTTTACCTATGAAAACTTGGTCATCTCTGCATTTGATTTGTTTGGTGCTGGTACAGAGACAACAAGCACAACACTGAGATATGCTCTCTTGCTCCTGATGAAGCACCCAGAGGTCACAGGTATGTCCACAGAAGACAAGCAAGTGATCTTAGAGAGATATTGGAATATCTTCTAGTGTCCTCATCTTGTTTATTGGACAGAAACTATGGTGTTTAGTCTGTGCGACCATCTGTATTTCTTCTTTTGATAAGCATCTGTTTAGTTCATTTGCCCATTTATTAATTGGATTATTTGATTCATGGTGTAAAGTTTTTTGAGTTCTTTATATATTCTAGATATTATTTCTCTATTAGTAAAGTAACTAGCAAAGTTTTTTCTCACATTGTACAGGATCTTTCTTCACGTTCCTAACTGTTTCCTTTGTTGTGCAGAAGCTTTTTAATTTGATGCTATGCCACTTATTAACTCTTGGAATTATTTCCTGAGCTTTAGGGGTCCTATTGAGAAAGTTGTCTCCTGTGCCTAAAATCTGGAGTGCTGATCCTACATTTTCTTCAAAGAGTTCCATTGTTTCTGGTCTAATTTATTGATATTTTGATGTTGATTGCGTTGAATCTGTATATTGGTTTTAGTAGTATGGCAATTTTGATAATATTAATTCTGCTTATTCATGAATAAGTGAGGTGCTTCTATCTTCTTTTTTTAAGTGAGAGAGAAAGAAAGAGATAATCAATTTTATTTATTTTTTTCATCTGTCCTTTGTTTCTCCAACACTTGGTTCTACATGTTGTGTTGGGGCTCGAACCTGAGTCCTTGTGCATGCCAGGCAAGCACTTCAATGGCTGAGTCATTGTTTCAGCCCCTGTTTCTATCTTCTGAGACTTCAATTTCTTTCTTTAATCTTCCAGATATATGACCATATCATCTGCAAACAGTGATAATTTGACTCTGCCTTTCCCATTCCATCTCTTTTATTTCCTTCTCTTGCATAATTTCTGTGGTCAGAATTTCTAACAAGATGATTAATAGGAGCAGTGAGAAAGGACATCCTGTTCTTCTCCCAGATTTTAAAGAAAATCCTTTCAGTTTGTGTCCCATTTACTATGAGGTTGGCTTTGGGTTTTTCGTCTGTAACTTTTGTGATATTGAAGTAGATTTCTTCTTCCATAGTTTCTTCATTACATTTTTTATAAAATTATGAATGGGTGCTGAATTTTGTCAAAGGCCTTCTTTACATCTGTTGAGATAACCAAGTGATTTTTACCATAATTCTCCTTATGTGATGAATTACATTTATTGATTTGTGTACATTAAGCCATGATTGTATCTATGGCGTAAAATGAACTTGGTTGTAGTATACTATCATCTTAAGTTACCTAGAGACTTGTTAAATTTATTTTCTTTAATTCAATGTATATAGAGATACAATTGAGGGGGAAACATTATCAAACCATCAATAACCAATGTATATATACTTAGTTTTCCAGGGGCAATGCCAAATCATGGATGCGCAGCTTGGGTTTCCCCTGTTGCTGTTTCCCCCAGAAGAACTCTTGTGTTAAATGGGTATCTTGTGGAGGAATGACATCTGCTTCTGAGATGGTTCCCCCATCTTCTCACTCTCCAGTCTCCTAGGAGTTCTTCATACACCTTCTCCCCACCCCATCCCCCTACTTACACCTCCAAGTAACCTAGGGAGCCATCCCCCTATTGCGTTGAGAATCATACAATTTGAAGTTATTGTTAGGTTAACCGTCTAACCTACTGCTTCCCCATGTATTCTAGCTTCCACAGATGAGAGATATAATTCGTCCCTTGAGTCTCTGAGATTGGTATACTTCACTTAGCATAATTCATTCCATTTCCATCCATTTGATTTCAAAAGCCATAATACCATCTTCTCTAATGGCCGAGTAGAATTCCATTGTTTTTAAGTACCAAAGTTTTTGTATCCACTCATCAAGTGAGGGGCATCTGGGTTGGTTCCATAGTCTAGCTATAGTAAATTGAGCTGCTATAAACATTGATGAAGCCACATCACTATAATATGCTGATTCTAACTCTTTTGGGAAAATACCCAGGAGTGGAATAGCTGGGTCATAAGGTGGTTCCATCCTTAATTTTTTGAGGATTCTCCACACTGCTTTCCATAGTGGCTGAACCAAGTTTGCAGTCCCACCAGCAGTGTGAGAGTGTTCCTCTTTTCCCACAGGCCCTCCAGCATCTGTTATTGTTAGAATTTTTCATTTTTGCCACTCTAACAAGAGTGAGGTGGTATCTCATTGAAGTTTTGATTTGCATTTCCCTTATAGCTAATGATGCAGAGCATTTTCTCATATATTTATGGGCTTTCTGGACTTCCACTGTAGAGAAGTTTCTTTTAAGTTCCTTAGGTCATTTATTGATTGGATTTTTGGAGTTTAGTTTCTTTAGTTCCCTGTATATTCTGAATATTATCCCTCTGTCTGAGGTGTAGCAAGCAAAGGTTTTCTCCCATTCTGTAGTTTCTCTCTTGATGCTCTTGACTAGATCTTTAGCTGTGCAAAAACTTTTTAGTTTAATTGCATCCCATTCATTTATTCTTGATTTTACAGCTTGAGCCATAGGAGTTTTGTTAAGGAAGTAGCTGCCGACTCCTACATGCTGTAATGTTTACCCTATTTCTTTTTCTAGTAAGTTTAAAGCTGTTGGCTTAATATCCAGGTCTTTGATCCATTTTGATTTAATTTTTCTGCAGGGTGAAAGATAAGGATACAGCTTCAGTTGTCTACAAATGGCTGTCCAGTTTGTCCAACACCATTTGTTGAACAGGCTATCTTTCTTCCACACTATGCTTTTGCCCCCTTTATCAAATATCAAGTAGTTAAAGATATGGGGTTTGTCTCAGGATCTTCTATTCTGTTCCACTGATCTTCGGTTCTGTTTTGATACCAATACCATGCTGTTTTTGCTACTACGGCTCTGTAGTATAATTTCAGATCAGGGATTGAGATACCCCCTATTTCTTCCTTTCTATAGAGTAATGTTTTGGCTAGTCTGGGTCTCCTGTTATTCCATATGAACTTGAGAATTGCTTTTTCTATATCTGTGAAGAATGCCGTAGGTATCTTGATGGGGATTGCATTAAATCTGTATAGGGCTTTGGGTAGAATGGCCATCTTTATTATATTGATTCTGCCTAACCATGAGCATGGAATGTTTTTCCATCTACTCAGGTCTTCTGTAATTTTTTTTTTTTAGTGTTTGATAGTTTTCTTTGTAGAGGTTCTTAACATCCTTTGTAAGGTTAATGCCCAAGTATTTCATTTTTTTGGAAGCGATGGTAAATGGGAGAGATTTCCTGATTTCCTCTTCTGCGGATTTGTTGCTGCAGTAAAGAAACGCTAGTGATTTGCTGGATTTGATCTTATAGCCAGCTACATTGCTGAGAAGACCTATAAGCTCTAGGTGTTTTCTGGCCAATGTTAATGGGTCTTCTAGGTATAGAATCATGTCATCAGCGAATAGAGATAACTTAACTTCCTCTTTTCCTGTACGAATACCTTTGATTTCCTTGACTTGCCTGATAGCTCCGGCAAGGGTTTCAAGGACTATATTGAACAAGAGTGGGGAAAGTGGACAGTCTTATCTTGTTCCTGAATTCAGTGGAAATGCTTTCAGTTTTTATCCGTTGAGGATAATGTTGCCTATGGGTCTGTCATAAATGGATCTGACATAGTTAAAGTATCTTCCCTTGATCCCTATCTTTTCCAGAGTTTAGAGCATAATAAAATGGTGTTGAATTTTATCAAATGCCTTCTCTGCATCAATTGAGATAATTAGATGATTTTTATTTTTAATTCTGTTTATGTGGTGAATTACATTTGTTGATTTGTGTATGTTGAACCAGCCTTATTTTCCTGGAATGAAGCCCACTTGATCATAATGTATTATCTTTTTAATGTGTTTTTTTATCTGATTAGCTAAAATTTTATTAAGGATTTTTGCATCTATGTTCATCAGGGAAATTGGTCTGTAGTTTTCTTTTCTTGACATGTCCTTGTTGGATTTTGGTATCAGTGTAATATTTGCTTCATAAAAAGAGTTTGGGAGTGTTCCCACTCTATCAATTTCATGGAAGAGCTTGTAGAGGATCAGTGTTAGCTCTTCTGTGAAGGCTTGGTAAAATTCTGCCTTATATCCATCCAGTTCTGGTCTTTTCTTTTTTTGGAAGACCTTTGATCGCAGTTTCAATTTCGCTATCTGTGATAGGTTGATTTAGATTTTCAACATCCTCCTGTGTTAAAGAGGGGATGTCATATATGTCCAAGAACTTGTCCATGTCCTTCAGATTATCAAACTTGGCAGAGTATAAATTTTCAAAATAGGTTCTGACAATCTTCAGTATCTTGGATGAGTCTGTGGTAGTATCCCCATTTTCGTCTCTGATTTTGTTGATTTGCTTCATTTCGTTCCTCCTTTTGGTGATGTTGGCAAGGGGTCTGTTGATTTTGTTGACCCTTTCAAAGAACCAACTCTTAGTTTTGTTAATAGTTTGTATCATTTTTTTGTTCTCAGTTTCGTTGATTTCAGTTCTGATTTTGGTAATTTTCTTTCTTCTGTTGGACTGTTCCTCCTTTTGTAGTCATTTGAGTTGAAGCATAAAGCTATTAATCTGATCTCTTTCTAGATTTTTGATGTATGCATGCAGTGCTATAAATTTACCTCTTAAGAAAGCCTTCATACTGTCGCAGAAGTTTCAGTATGTTGTTTCCTCATTCTCATTTAATTCCAAAAACTTCTTAATCTCTACTCTCATTTCCTCTTTTACACATGCTTCATTTAAGAGGTAATTATTCAATTTCCAAGTATTTGAGTAGTTTCTGTTGTTTCTCTTGTTATTGATTGCTAAGATCATAGCATTATGATCTGACAGAATAAATGGGATTATATCCACTTTTTTATATTTGTTAAGATTATCCCGGTGTACTAGGATGTGGTCTATTTTAGAGAAGGATCCATGTGCCGCTGAGAGGAAGGTAAATTCAGCTGTCTTAGGATGGAAAATTCTGTAAATGTCTGTTAAGCCCAATTGATTAATAGAGTTGTTTAGATTGGAGATGTCATTATTGATTTTTTGTTTTGATGATCTGTCTAGAGTTGATAATGGTGTGTTGAAGTCCCCCAGGATTATTGTGTTGAGATCAATGAGGAGATTAATATCTTTAAGTATTTTTTCCGTATATTTGTGGGGGTTGTAACTGGGGGCATAGATGTTGATTATCATTATATCTTCTTCATGAGCTGTCCCTTATAGTATGATAGAGTGACCCTGTTTGTCCTTTTTGACTAGTTTTAGTTGGAAATTAATTTTATCAGAAATTAGAATCGCCACTCCAGCTTGTTTTTTTGGGCCACAGGCCTGGTAGACATTTTGCCATCCTTTCACTTTCAGCCTGTGTGTGTTTTTGAGTGTCAAATGTGTCTTTTGCAGGCAACATATTGTTGGATTTTGTTTTTTGATCCAGTGGGTTAGTCTGTGTCTTTTAAGTGGGGCATTGAGACCATTCACATTCAAGGTTAGAATAGATATGGGAGGCTGATTCTCTGACTTTGTATCGAGTACAGAGTTTTGAGTCATCTTGAAAGTCAACTTTTGTATATGTTTATTGACTCACCCTTGTTTAAGGATTTAGGATATCATTATCGTTTTTCTTCTGAATGGAGAACATCTTTGAGAATATTCTGAAGAGCAGGATTTGTGTTCGTGTATCTTGCTACCTTGAGTTTATCGTTGAAGTATTTAATTTTCCCTTCACATTTGAAGCTGAGTTTTTCTGGATATATTATCTTTGGGTGAAAGTTGTTATTTTGTAACAGTTGAAATATATTGTTCCAAGCTCTTCTGGCCTTCATTGTTTGTTCTGAAAAATCCGTAGTGATTCGAATAGGTTTGCCTGTGAATGTGATTTGGGGCTTTCCTCTAGCAGCTTTTAGAATTCTCTCCTTAATTTCTCTGTTATTCATTTTGAATATGATATGTCTTGGCGAGTTTTTCAATTGATTAGGTCTATTTGGAGTTCTATAAGCATCTTGGATGTGATAATCTGGATCGATAGTAAAATGAGGGAATTTATCACTTATGATTTCTCTTAAAAGGTTCTTTAAGCCTCTTTTTTGCTGTTTGGAATTTTCCTCCAGGCCAATGATTCTCAGATTATTATGCCTCATCTCATCAAATATTACTTGGAAGTTCTGATTATGTAATATAAGTTCTTTGAATTCTACATTGTTTAGCCTATCTTCATTGTCCGATAGTCATTCTTCGAGAGCTGATGTTCTATTTTCAGTAGAGTAAGCTCTGGTGTTGGTTTCTTCCAGTGATGATTTGATTTGATTAACTGTGTTTTTCAATCCTGATAGCTCTGCTACATCCCTTTTCGGGATGTCTATATCTTTGTATAGCTGATCTTTCATCTCATGGAATTTTTCCCTTATTTCCTTGTAGAAGTTATCTCTAATCTCTTGAAATTGCTCTCTGATCTCTTTCCTGATTTCATCTCTCAACTCTTTGGTTGCATTACTAATCATAATGCTGACACAATGCCTTTGGTTTTCATCTAGGGCACCAGTTATGGGATCCCTTGGTGGAGAGCTGTGGGGTTGAGGAAGTGAGTTATTTCCCCTTTTCCTCATTTTCTGAGTCCAAGAGTGTGTCTTGTACTTCAAGAAAGTTGCTCTTGGTGGAGCAATTAAAGCTTCTTATGGCTTTGCTTCGTTGTGATGGGCTTCTTTGAGAGAGATCTCACAGTGTATTATGATAGCAAGCCAGTGCCCATTTTGAAGCGTGACTATTCCTTCAGATAGTAGGGTTTTTCCTGGAAAATTGAAGATGCACTGGGAGTTTCCCAAGCAGACCCAGAGCCTCAGGAAATGCAGCCTCCCTTCAGGTCGCCATGTTAGATCCCCCCTGGGACTTGTTAAATTTATGAGGCTGGCTTTGAACTTGCAATCCTCCTGCCTCAGCTTCTCCAGATGCTGGGATTATAGTTGTGCACTTCTGTACCTGCCTGTGTAGTATTTTCATTCTTTTTCAGTATTTCCATCTCCTTATTTAATTTTTTTCACTCATATGCTATACTGACTTCCTTAATTCATTAAACTGTTTCCTGTGTTCTCTTGGAATTCAGTGATCATTTTTAGTGACTCTTTTGCATCCACTTCAATATTTTTTGGGTCAGTCACTGCTGAATTGTGAACTTGAGGAGGTGTTATTTTAGTTTCTTTTTTCATATTCCTTGTATTACTTTATTGAGTTTATGAACCTTTTGTGAGAAACTTTTTCCCACTCTTATGTGTGGGCCGTTTTATGTCATTCTTCAGCTGCCAAAATGCCATCTACATGTTATGTAGATTGAGACCCATCTCAGGGCCATTGTATCTATAGGCTTTTTGTTAATTCTTTCTGATGTTGCTTTAGGTGTGGATGTCTGTGTGTGGGACCTGGGAACCAATCTATTTGAACGTGGGGCCTGGTCATTAGTTTGAGTCTTTATTACTTCTATTCTTTGTGTTAATAAATAGCTGAAGATAGACTGTCATTAATTTGTGTGTGGAGCAAAGTACCCTGTCTTTTGGGTTAGTTAAGCAGCAGTATTTCTAAGCTGTGAATTTATGGTGTTCCTGTAGGTTCCCAGCACCTCACAACATAGCAAGAAATAAACAATAGCAACAACCAATGCAAACATTATGCAGTATTAAAATAAATACCATATTTCTACTATGACATATACAATGTTAATTGCTACAGAATCCAGAAATGGTTGGATGGACAATTGCAAACAGCAAAAACCATGTACTAAATCTGGAATCAAATCAAGCAACTGGTGTTAACTATATCTTTCACAGTAGTAATAATTGTAACAGCATTAGTGGTTGGTGCAGGAGATAAATAAACCAATTATTTCTAAAAGGTTGTAAGAATTGAGTTAATTAAGAGAAAAGAAAATGTGATAGGAAGGTAAAAAAGAGTTTGCAGTTTCAAAAAGTGAACAGAGATAATATAGAATAGATGTAGCAGAGGAGGAAGGAAAATATATGTAACAAAGTAAAGGGAGAAAGAGAGAACAATGGAATTTGGCTATTAACAGGAGAAGAAAAGAAAGAAGCATAAACAAAAGAAATAAACAAATAAATTAAAACAATACAATACAAAACCAAAATATACAAAACAAAAACCCTAACCCTTAAAAGATGAAGCAATGAAAAAGAGTTACATTAAAAATCCTAAAAATGAGAATAAGAAGAAATAAATATGCATGTATGTCTTTGAATCAATCAGCAAAGCTGAAACACACATTACACAGAAACACAGAAAAAAGAAAAATAAAAAAAGGAGGAGGAAAAGGAAAAAGAAGAGAGAAATATATTCTTAATGAAAAATGAAGGAATCCTTTCCCTCTGAGGTGATTAAAATAGTCAACAAGAATAGATGGTCACTGTCTATATCTGACTCTCTTTCTTTCTATTCTCAGCTATGTACTGAAAATGAGAGCAAAGGCTGGGGATTGTTAACCCCTTCCCCTTTTCATGTTGCTCACCAAGCTCTAGTGTTTGCTGTGACCTTCCAGTTCCATAGCAACAGCTGCAGTGTGGCTCTGCCTTAGCTCTCCTCAGTCAGTTGAGAAACACTGGGCATTTTTCAAACACCAGTATGCAGTATATCCTCTGGATCTACCAAGTTCAGGCCACTATTTGACCTCAGAATTTTTTTTCATGCTAAATCTGTCCATTGTGTTTCTCTGTGTTTTCCTGTTTTCCCTCCCTCTGTGATGAGCCAGTGCTGCTACTGCTGCTGCCACCACTACCACAACCTGTTTGATTCCAGTGTAATCTTTTGTTTTGGTTTAATGTACCCCAATTTTTCTGAATTCTAAGACACTCTTACTGTCTAATATTGAGCACTGAAGAAATCCTTCATTCACCCATCTCATTGAGAAGCAGTACTTCTATTACTTGAATCCCAAGTCACGGAGCAACTATAATCCAACCTTTCTGTAGCTTGCCATCTTGAATCTCTAGGGTCAGCATTTTATATCACGACCAACAAAAAACAACCATGATCAAAATCAGGCATTGAATTACTGGTGTCTACTATGTCATCCACTCTATTAGAATTACAACAATACGCATGGAGGAGAGTTTAAACAAGCTATATAATTCTGTCTGATATTATAATTATAGTTCATTAAGTGAAGAGAAAACATTGTAGGAAGGCAAAAGAAAGTTTGAAATATTAGATCATGGCCATTGAGAAAGGAGATCTATTATCACATTTTAAATCCAGATAAGATGTAATGTCATACAACCTAAGGAATTTGTAGAGATGTATTGGGAAGGAGGTGGGGGAGGGATAAGGGTGGGTAATTGGGGGGTGCTTTTGGGGGGTATATCTAATTTTCAGAATTTATATATATATATATTATATTATTTTAATAGAAGCTTGTTTGATTGTTCAACAAATAAATTTCTAAATAAATTTTTAAAAAATAAAAATAATTTAAAAAATAAAAAGTGAACAGAGGAAATGCAGGAGATAGATAGCAGATGATCGCTATTAAGATGAAGCAGGGTTGCTCAGTGGTTAAGGTGCTTGCCTGGCATGCATGAATACACAAGTTCAAACCCCAGCACCAGGTATACAACAAAGTATCTGAGTAATCAAAGCTACATGAAAAACTAAATAAAGTTGGTTTTGTCTTTTTCTCTCTCTCTCTCATTGTCCCTCTCTCTTTAAAAAAAAAAAGATGAAAGAAAAAATTTACTGAAAGCAATAAAGTAAAGAAGAAGCAATAAGTAAAGTAAAGTAAATAAGAAAGCAATAAGTAAAGAAGAAGAAGGAACAGAGAAAGTTGGCTATTATTGAGGAAAGAAGTGAAGAAAGGGCAATAAAAGGTAAAAAACCAAAGTATGAACTTGCAAACAAATATAAAATCAAAGGAAATCAAACCCATACACAAGTTTACATCATCAAAGACAAACCATGGCTAAATCATAAACAAGTGAAGAGAGCACTTAAAATGAAAAAAAAAATAAAGGTAAACATGTACATTTTATATAATGTATATTTGAACCTTCCATGCAGTAAGGTCTCTTTCTCTCTCTCTTACACACACATAAATCATGCAAAATGGAAAAAAGTGAAAGTAAATAAATAAAAATTAGAAAGACAAAATAAAAGCCATTGTGGTCAGGAAGCTGGTTATAGCAGTTCTTAGCTTCTCATTTCCCAATATAGGATGGTAAAGACTGAGGATTGTTGATAACTGGTATACTTCAATAGCAGGGCTGGTGTAGAGCTCTAAATTGGAAGTCAATAGCTGGTGTTTGGTCCTGGCTGACTTTTGCACTCTGTTGGTAGGAATTTGAGATTTGATCTACACTTGCTGTTGCTGGGGATATGCCAATCTCTGCTTCATGTCTTGGTTTCAGTGGCCTCCTGCAAGTACCACCCTTAGGGTCAGGAGTCTAAACCTATACAGGCTTCATATGTTTCACCACTATAGTGTGTATTACCCAGAACAGACCTGGAGTGCAGACTCTGTTGTTCACTGTTTAGCCAGACCCATGGGGCCACTTTTTCCTAGGTATCCCCAACCAGTAGTGCCCTAGGCACAGTCCTCTCTGAGTTCTTTCAATCTTGCTGGTCCAGGCACACTATGGACCCCACAATAGGCAACTACTGGTTCAGGCTTGCAACTTCCTTTGTGAATTTCCAATCTCGGGCATCTTTGCCTGCCACACAACAACTGTAACATGATTTCTGCTGCAGTGACTCTTGCTTTTGCGGGACTCTGCTACTTGAATGAGCAATTTTCATGGCTTTTCACTCAACAACTTTCCCCACTGTCTCTGTGTCACTTAAGATCAACATCTCCTTCTATTTCAAATGTTCTCCCAAACCAATTTTATTTGTTTATCTTCCCTCTCTCTATACCTGTGCTGTCTTCCCCCCAGCAGTGGACTGGCAGCACTGAAGCCACTGCAACCAGCCAATCTGGTACATTTTTAATATATTACTTCTTATATTATAATAGGAGTTTCTGACTTTCAGTGCATATGATTATTTTGCCGTCCAATGTTAAATTTCAGGGAAATCCCTTATTAACCTACATCTGTGAGGAGCAGTCAGAAAGACTTTTCAAAATCTTGAGCAAAAGAACTGCTGGAGAGTTCACTCTTCCTCTAATTCAGCATCCCAGAATGGTAAAATCTTGATATATTTATGTAGTCTTAATTTTTTTCAAAAAATTTAATTACTTTTATTTATATTAATTATATATGATGCTAATTTACAAGTATGGTCTTGTGTTTGTTTGCAAACGAGAGTCATGTTCTACATTACTTTTACTCTGTTTATATGTATAAGTGTGCCTCTGGGCTTATCATTTATGTTCATAATGCTGTTGGGACATTTTCACCTTGCTCCATATAATACTCAATTGCTATGGCAAACATGTCCTTTCTGTTCTATTTCTTGCTTGTGTTTTACCAGCTAAAGTCCAGAAAGAGATTGACCATGTGGTGGGAAGACATCGTAGCCCCTGTATGCAGGATAGGAGCCACATGCCTTACACAGATGCAGTGTTGCATGAGGTCCAGAGATACATTGATCTCGTCCCCACCAACCTGCCCCATTCAGTGACCTGTGATGTTAAATTCAGAAACTATTTCATTCCCAAGGTGAGTTTCTTTCTTCTGTGGTGCCCCTCAGTGTTCTCCACCTTCTCAGATTCATGGTATGTTTCCAAATCCCTAACACAAAAGATTGTGCAAGTGCAGAAATCCTCCATACATTTGGCTGCTTAATGGATTATGTATTGTTTTTAGTTTAGGTACAAAGGTTTCTAAGAGGTGGCTATATCTATCAGTGTGAGTCTTCCAAATTAGTTCTACCTTTTTAACATTATTTTTGCAATTTTTAAATGTTTATTTTTCAAAAAAAAACTATTAAAATTTTGTTTGTCAATTTTCCAAGAAGCTTCTTAGGAAAATCTCTTCATCATTAGAACAATAAACCTATAGATAAATGAGAAAAGAATCAATGCTTTGACCTGCTGATTTTTTAAATTCATTTTTATGTTTATGTTCCCAGAATACTTTGTTTTTTGAATCTTCTCAATCATGTTGTATATTCAGCACAAAGACTCACAAACATTTTGTTAGCTTTTCCTGTAAAATGAATACTCTTGTTCATGCTATGCATTTAATGTCTTTGCTTTTTCTTTCTAACTGGTATATAAAATCATATTTGATTTTATCATTGTGATGACAATATGTTTAGTAACCTTGAAAATTTTCTAGTTATTGTCAATGGTTTATTTGTAGATTCATTTGAAAACTCAGTGTCTATTTTCTGTTACCTGGGACATTTTGACTCATTTCCTGTTATTATATTCTTGATATCTCTATTGCCTTACTGGAAAATTGTGAAAAGAAATCATGGTAGCAGGCATTCTTGTTTCATTCCTGATTTGCTGGAATGGGCATAGGTTTAATATTCTTCTGTGAATATTGATGCTTCAAGTAAATTTTGGTAGATGTTCTTTTTCAAAATGGGGAATATTGCGCTCTTCTATTAATTTTATGTGAATGTTGATTGTGAAAGTATGTATAATCTTATCAAATTGGTTTTTTGCATCTTTGGATTTGGTTGTGTGTGTTCTCAGCCCTGTCTTCGGTAAATATACAAATTAGAGGTATATACACAGCCTTGCATTTGACCTGCTACAAGTTGTTCATTACTTATTTCTTTATGCTTTTTTATTATTTTATTTATTTTTATTGGTGCATTATAATTGTACATAATGATGGGATTTGTTGTAACATTTTCATAGATGCACACAATATAGCAATATAATTGCTCAACATCCTCATTCCCCAGAACTCCCCCACTTCCCTTCTCCCATCCCCTGGTCCCTTGCCTCTCTTTCTGAGTGAGATATTTTTGCTAATATACCCAAGAACAGTGACATAATTCTTAAACCTTCGAAGAGTATATTTTCATAAACATGACAATAGTATATACAATGACATACTTACAAAAGCATGGATTGTACCTTGTTTTAACTCAATTCCAGCATTTACCCTTCTCTTACCTTCCTCCCACCCCTTATTCTTTTAGATATATTTGACAATAGGATTGAACATTCACATTTTTGTAAAAGCATGCCCTATAGCTTATTCTAACTCAGTCCCCAGTATCTCCCCTACCCCCTCTCCTTTCTTTTCCCTCTACTTGTCTTTCTGTTGTTTAATCAATGGCTCCAACCCCCTTTTTTAGTGACTCATTGAATTATATATTGATGAGATTCACTACGTAATGTTCGTATCAGGACATGAGCAAGTTGATTCCGTCCATTAACTTTCCCAATTTCATTCCTCCGTCCTCCATCTCCTTCCCCTTTGGCTACTCCTCTGTTCTTTTTCTTGTTTCAGGTTGGCTTCCACATATCAGAGAGATATTTGACCTTTGGTTTTTTCAGACTGGCTTATTTCACTTAGCATGATATCCCCTATTTTCATCCATTTGCCAGTCAATGACACAATGTCATTCATCCTTGCAGCTGAGTAATAGTCCATTTGTGTATATGCCACAGTTTCTTTAACCTTTCATTAGTTGAAGGTCACCTTGGTTCATTCCACAGATTAGCTATTGTGAATTGAGCTGCTATAAACTTTGATGTGGCTGCATCCCTGTAGTATGCTGCATTTAGGTTTTTGGATATATACCAAAGAGTGGGATAGCTTGGTCAAATGGTGGATTCATTCCTAGTTTTTTGAGAAATCTCTAAACTGCTTTCCAAAGTGGTCGTACCAGTTTGCAGTCCCCTGGGCAATGTGTAAGTGTATCTTTTTCCCCACATCACTGCCATTATTTATTGTTCATATTCCTGATTATTGCCATTCTAGCTGGAGTGAGGCGAAATCTCAGTGTAGTTTAAATTTGCATAATTAATTACTAGAGATGTTGAGCATTTTTTTATGTATTTGTTGACTTTATTTGTTTTTATAAGATATTTTGGTCTATATTTTTTCCACAATTATTTATTTTCAGATTTCACATATGTAACTTGGGCTGCATAAAATCAAGTGAGAAATGTATCCTGATATGGGTCTTGTTTACTTCTTTCTTGGGTCCAATTTGTTGTATGTTTGAGATATCAAATCACATTTGCTTAAACACCAGAAAACATTCAGGGAAGAAATGCATAATTTTGGATGATGTTTATGTTCTTCAGAAAGGTTCATTCATCTCCCATAAGCACAAAGAATGATATAGCACTTCCTTCCCTGATCCCTAACTGGACTGCTTAAGAACATAGTAAAACTGACCGTAGTCATGTTTCCCTCTGACTTTATGCCAGAGATCACTCTCAGGCACTCTACCAGTATCCTCTGTTTCCACACTTGGAATCTTGAGACCAATTTCTAATCTATGAAGCTTTTTTTTTTTTTTTTTTTGTACAATGGATTGAACCCAGGGACACTTAACCAGTAACTCACATCCCCAGTCTTTTTTGAGACAGGTTCTTAACTCAGTTTGCTTAGGGTCTCATGAAGCTGTTGCAGTTGGCTTCGAACTTGTGATCCTTCTTTTCAGGCTCTGAAGCTGCTGGGATTATAGGAATGTGACACTGTGCCCAAGATCTTTGATGCTTTAATATTCTAACACCTGTATTTTGCATTCATTCAGGAAATCTACTCGATATCCTAAAAACTATCTTTTAACACTTGAGACCAGAAAATACCATTATTAAGAATTGTATTTTCATGGGCAAAAATTGATGAGATTCATTAGGTTGCACTTACTAATGTTATCCTGTGGAGAAGACAGATTGATGGCTTTAGGAGGAGTAATTGGGCTTCCTCTAGTTATGATATATTTGATGTAAGTGGTTAGGACTGGCATCTGCTCTGTTTCCACAAAAGGATACATCCAGGAAATTTTTATTTCTTGATATTGGGGTCAAGAGGCAAAATTAATTAAAGTCTATCTCCCTATGTGAATCTAAATTGGAAAAAAGTCTGAAGAATGAGATATGGATTCTCAATTTCCATGATACAGTACATCAGAGCTATGAACCTGCTTGAAGAAGGCAGTGCATCTGCTGAGTTCACACACATTCAGACTTCTTCTGCTAGGCAAGTCAGGATATGACTGATGTCTTTTGGTCTTGAGAACTAGGATGATTCTAGGGAATGATCGTTTCATATACCCTTCTGCAGTCTGATATAGAATTATGCAACCATTTGTAGGTTTCATTTCCTTTTGCAAATCAGCTAAATGTTTTTTCTGCCATAGGCTGACATCAATGATGTCAGTGGAAATAATGGCTGAAGATAGGAGTGGTCAACTTTTAATGTAACTGGCTTAATAGTCAACATTTCAGACTTTGCACGACGTAAGGATTTTGTTGCCACTTGTGAACTGTGCCATTGTAGCATGGAAGCAGTTAAGCAGTTACCCACGTTCTGTAAAACAATGGGCCATGTTCAATGTCATGAAACTGAAATATTAAATGCATCATTATTTTACACATGAAATAAATTCTTATTGTTCTTTCAATTGAATTTTTTTTCTCACTGACTACAAAAACACATGGCAGGCTAAATTTTTGTATGTTACTCTTCAAACCCTATTATAAGACATACCATTCTGGGTTTTTCTGTTGCTGTTGTATTTTGTAGGGGTTTTTTTGTTTTGTTTTGTTTTGTTTTTCTTTTTGGTGTGGCAGTGGTGGTAGAATCCATGGCCTGGGAGTAAGGTACAGAGTGCCCCACCTCACAGTCTTCAAGGATCTCAAGTGAAGCTTCCAGTGGACAGAATTCTAACTGGGGAGAGCCATGAATCAGTCTAAAACAAATTACAATAGTTTTGCAGAGCAGATTGTTGTGCAGGTAGACAGATTGAACAGCAGGTCCAAGGCCCATCATTAATGATGCAAGTCAGAGGAGGTCAATTAATTACATCAAATGGTCAACCCATCAGGGCACAGATTTGCTGATGTATGAAGGCAAACCATTATGCAAGTACCTGTTGGTGGGACACAGGGTTTTCATCAAATGCAGATGGTCTTACCTGGACAGGTCCAAATCCAGGGCTGGCAGGATGTGCAGGTGCAGGACTAGCAGGGCCAGCCTCCGCAGATCATCATCTTGCAGCCCTGGATGGCAATCATTGCTGGCCAGACTCAGGCACAACAGGTGATTGCTATCCAGGGGTAGCAAGTAGCACAGAATGCTGAAGGACAGACTATCATCATCAGTCAATTAGCATAGCACCTTTCTACTGCAGTCATGATCGCCATTCTAGTAGTCAGTTTGGCAGAAACACATATTGTTCAAACAGGAGTCATTGTTAATGCAACTAGCAGTTGGCAAGGGACTGTTTCTCTGGTTTTACCAGGGGTGGGCAATGTGGTCTTTCAGGCAGGATTTCATGGTGGTGCCTGGAGCTGTTTCTATATCTGGTATCCAGAGATGTCTTCTACCTGGAGCAGAGATGCTTAAGAAAAGTGCTCCTCTATGTGAATTCTTAAGAGAAGGCAAGCAGGTAGAAACTAGAGGCCACCGGGAAAATTCAAAAGGAAAGCATGCCGTACATATGAGTCTTAGCATCATCATGTCATCCTGAGGAGCACAGTGAAGGTGGACAAATTTTCTCTCCAAAAGAAAAGGATAGTCCCCATATGCAGGATCAAAATCAAGCTGATGAAGAAGCAATGACAAAAATCATCTAAGTATCCTAACCCCAGGCCATATAATGGAGTTTATCAAGGTCTTCTTCCTTGCTAATATTTCCTATAGTTCTGGGAAACCAATAACTCTTTCAATGGGACACTGTGGAACCCATTCTGATCTTTTCTACAGGACAGAAACCACTTAGGTTTTAAGAAGTGGCTCAGTATTATAACTCTAACAATGTCTGGAAAACTCAAGTTGCAAACTTTTGTCTGACCTCTTTCAGACTGTTGACATTGACATTTTTGTGGATTAGGATGATACAAGGATACACTTGCCAATCCAGAACCACACACGCACTTATATTGACTAGTGAAGCTAGTAGCCATCTCAGTGGGGGAGAATATCCTTCTCAAACTGAACTGCAATCAGGGAAGCCACAGTACACTACTTTTTTTAATGCATTCTAGACAGCATCTCTTCCTTTGGTGGGAATCTAAGGCTGAGAAACTGAATAAAGACTATAATCAGATGGCCTTTAAACAAGGAAGTTCTATATGTGGTATGGAAAGGATCAATTTTTAGAGATACAACCATCCAATCTGTGGTAATATTAAGAATCTCTGTCTGCCTAGTTGCTGGATCAATATTTTTGGACTTCAGTCAAGAAAATTCTAAAACTATACTGTAGACTCTAAGGATAAAATGATAAAGGACTCAACTGAAAACATACATTGTGGAAACGTTCCTTTGTTTTCATTCTTCTAGTTTTCACAATTTATGCCTGCTTAACAGGTCATTTTTAACCAAAGTTCTTGCTGTAACTGCTTTTAAGACAATGCAAAAAGTATTGCACCTTGAGAGTACCTTTCTTAAATGGAGAACAAAGCTATTCAAAAACTTGCGTTTTTAAGAAATATTTCATATATTGACCTGCTGGTTATTTAAAATCAATTTTTTGTGTTCCCAATATATATTTGCTTTTTAAAATTGTCTGTCATGTTGGATTTTCAGTTCAATGAATCACAACATTTTTGTTTTTCCTGTAAAATGAATATTCTTATTCATGCTATACATTTAAAATGTCCTTACCTTTTCTAACTGGTATATAAAATATATTTGATTTTATTGTTGTGATTACATTGTATTTAGTAACTTTAAAAATCTACTAGTTATTATCAGCAGTTTATCTATAGGTTCATTTGAAAAGATGATGTCTATTATCCTCTTGAGTCATTTTTATTCATTTCCTGTTATTATATCCTTAATCTCACTTTCTTGCCTTATTGTACCTAGTAGAATTTCTGGAAAATGCTGAAAAGAATTCATGGAAGTAGCCACTCTGCTTCATTTCTGATCTTCTGAAATGGGTATATATTTAATATTCCACAGTAATGTATATGCTCTTTTTCAAATTAGGGAAGTTGGCCCTTTTCCCTTAATTTGTGTGAATATTGGTTGTGAATGTGTGCACATTTTATCAAATTGATTTTCTGCATCTTTGGATTTGGTGTGTGTGTTTACAGCACTGTCTTCAGTAAACATACAAATTAGAAGTGTATACACATACTTGCATTTGACCTGTTACATTTTGTTCATGACTAGTTTATTTGTTTTTATAAAGGATTATGATCCATAGTTCCCCCTCAAATTTTTCAGATTTTAGATATCAAGGTAATTTAGACTGTATAAAATCAAGTGAGAAATATACCCTTATGTGGGTCTGTTTTCTTCCTTCTTGTGCCCAATTTGTTGAATATTTGAGATGTAAAACCACATTTCGTTAAACACCAGCTAACATTCAGGGATCAAATGCATAATTCCAAATGATGTTTTTGTTCTTCAGAAAGGGTTCTATAATCTCCCATAAGCACTCAGAAGGATGCAATACTTCCTGTCTTGATCCCTAACTGGACAGCATAAAAATAGGTAAAATTAACCATAGTCGTAACTTTCCCTCTCTGACTTTATGCCAGAGATCAAACCCACAACTTTGTACATGCTAGGCAACCACTCTACCACTTTGCCATATCCTTTCTCCCTACACCTGAATTTAGAGACAAATATTTATGTTTGAAGTATGTTTTGTACCAGGAATTGAATTTATGGGGTGTTTTAAACACTGAGCCACATTCACAGACCTTTTCATTTTTCATTTTGAGACAGGGTCTCACTAAGTTGTTTAGTGCCTCATGAAGTTGTTGAGGTTCTCTATAAAATTATGATCCTCCTGCTTCAACTTCAGAGCCTCTGGGATTACCAAGATGTGCCACTGTGCTCCATATCTTTGAACATATTTCATCTGTATTCAGTCAAGTTGGTATGTTACAAACTCCCTTTAAACACTTGAGGCCAGAAAATATCACTATTAAATTTAAAATAACACAAATAAGAATTGTATTTTCATGGAATAAACAGGTGATAAGATTCATTAGGTTGCACTTTAGTTATCCTGTGCAGAAGTCAGACTAATAGCTTTAGGAGGAGTAATGGGGCTTACTCTAGAATGATATATTTAGTATAAGTAATCAAGAGTAGAATCTACTCTGTTTCCATCATAGAATTCATTCAGGAGATGTTTATTTTGTGACACTGGGATCAGAAGGAAAAATCAATGAAAGTCTGTTTCCCTACCAGTATCTAAATGGGAAAAAGACTGAAGAATCAGATATTGATTGTTGGGAACATGAGGCTCAGCTGGCTTGTAGAATTGGTGGTAAACAACTCTAAGGGGTCCAGCTGGCTTGTAATTAGCAAATTGCCTGACCGCATGACTAAGCTATTCTGCCACTCATTTGTTACAATTGGAGAAAGGTGTTTGCATTGTAACCTATTGGCTGTTGTAATGGATAAATAGAGTAGCAGCTGGTCAGGTAGAGCAGAGCAGCCAAAGAAGGAAGTAGCCAAAGAAGAGAAAGCAGCCAAAGAAGAGGAGCAGCCAGAAGAGAAGCAGTAGCCAGAGAAGAGCAAGAAAGCAAGCAGCCGTGTCCTGAAGGAAGAGACCACAGAAGCAGTCAGAGAAGAAGTAGCAGTCAGAAGAAGCCGCCGCAGCAGCAGCAGCAGAGACATCAGAGAGATCAGCAGTGGTAGAAGATGCAGGTCCCGTGTTCCAGCCGCCAGCGTTCGCCCCCTTGTTCCCGGCTCCCCAACCCTTCCTAACTCAGCCCCTCGGAGGATGGCTCAGGCTTGCTGGGTCATTCTACCCGTTCCTCGCTCTGGAGTGCAGTGGGGAGCGACTCCTCGCCCCATCCCTGTCCTAACTCGGCCCCTCGGAGGACGGCTCACTAGGTCGTTCTGCCCGCTCCTTGCACAGGAATGCTGCGGGGAGCGACTCCTCTTCCCCCGTCCCCAGCCCTGTCCTGCCGGCACCCGGTTCCCAGTGTCCTGCTGGCCCCCCAGGGAACGGCTAAGGTCCCCCGAGGCCGTTCCACCGCTCCCCACTCCAGAACCCAGGGGGGAGCAATAATTTTGATTCCCAGTTTCCCTGATCCAGTACATCAGAGCTGTGGACCTGCTTTGGGGGATCGTTATATCTGTTGAGATTGTCCCCATTCAATCCTCTGCTTGGCAGGTCAGGATGTGACTGGTCTTTTTTAAATTTAGAGAACTAGAATCTCAAGGGAATGAGATTCATTCCATTCATGCTGTTCTGCAAGGAACAGTATGTTTTAGAATTGTGCAACCCTTTTTAGATTTCTATCCCTTTCTCAACAAATCAGATAAATGTTGATTTCTGTCATAGACTGAAATCAACATACTTTCTCTTCAAAAGAAAAGAACAGTCCCCATATGCAGGATCCAAACCAAGCTGATGAAGAAGCAATAACAAAGATCATCTAAGTATCCTAAACCCCAGGCCATGTGATGCAGTTTATCAAAGTCTTATTCTTTTCTGATATTTCCCATTGTTCTGGGAAACTGATAACATTTTCAATGGGTCAGTGTGGATCCCATTTTGCTCTTTTCTACAGGATGAAAACCACTTAGCTTTTAAGATGTGTCTCAGTATTATAACTGCAGCAAAATCTGGAAAACTGAAGTTGTAAATTTTTCTAACCTTTTCAGTTACGACCAACTTCAGTCTGTGGACATTGATATCCTATGAAGTAGGATGATACAAGTATACACTTGCCAATCCAGCAGTACAGAAGCATTTATGTTGGCTGGTGCAGCTAGCAACCATCTCATAGGGGAGAACATTGTTCTCAACCTGAACTGCCATCAGGGAAGCCACAGTACATTCCTTTTTGTGCAATCTAGACAGAATCCATCCTTCTGGTGGAGGATCTGAGGCTGAGCAACTGAATATACACTGTATTCTGATTACCTTAAGCAAGGAGGTCCTATATTGAGTTATGTAAATGATCAATTCTCTGAGATACAGTTATCTAATCTGCTATAATAATAAGAATCTCTGTCTTCAGGTAATAGGTCAATATTTTTGGACTTCTGTCAACAAAAGTCAAAAAGTGTACTATAGAATATGGGTATGAAATGCCAAAGAACTCAGGAATTTAAAATATGCATGGATAAGTATCTCGCCCTCTCTCTCTTGCCTCTCTCTCTCTCTCTTTTTGCCTTTTCTAGCTTTGACAAATTGTGGCCAGCTTGTCCCTCTTTTGACAGATCATCTCTAACAAGTTATTGCTGTGCCTCCTTTTAAGACTATGTAGAAAATATTGCACCTTGAAACTTCCTTCCTTAAGCTGAAAACAAACTATTCATCCACTTTTGTGCTGAAGTACTGAAAATATTTGTGACAATTTCAAAGCAGAGGCAAATTATAGATTTTCATCACAGGCTTTGTGACAACATTTGGAGAATGGACAAGTTCATTTGTTTCAGTCTAGGGGAGAAATAATATTCTGCATACCCATGTGTTGTCATTGATCATGATTCTTCAGTGGGTTAATACCTGGGATGGATCATTAAGATGAAGAGGCTAATTCACATTTGTACTAAAGTCTTTTATCAAACACTGAAGGCTGAAGGGGAAAGTCAGATATTTGACCCTTGACAAAGGACCAGCACTTTTCAAGCATCTTGTCCTAGACACAGTCCTGGTTACCTCCTAGAGCTTGCTGTGATGTTGGATCCACTCTTGTAGTAGTATATGCTGGCTCCAGAGAGCAAACATTCTCATTCCCCCTGTGGCAGCTGATTCTTTGGGGCTAGTTTCCTATCTATAAGGAGCACTTTCTCCTTATAACCATCTTCACATTGCATTCATACTGTAGGAATAAACTGCAGACTAAAAGGCAGCAGAGAGGCCTTCAGGTTCACGACCTGAGCCACAATTACTAGAATGAGTTGGGCCTCAAATATCTGTTTTCCAGATACTGCACCCTGGAAGACAGAAGTGAGATGATATTCAAAAGAGTTGGCTGGCTTCTTTGCTTCCAAAGAAGGAAAACTCAAGTGTAGAGATTGGCTGTTTTTTGACTTCACTCTGGGTGTATTAGGATAGAAAAGAAATTAAATGTTCTGAGGAGAAAATCACAATTGTGGGACCACAGTAATGGTAGAGGTATAAGCAAAGCTATGACAAGAAACTGGAAGTGAAACATCTTCTTAGTCCTGAGAACCCAGTAATTTCTCCTGGTTTCCTGGTGTTAAAAGGTATCGTATTTTGGTAAGCTCATTAGAAACTTCTGGCTTTTTAAAATATGTTTCAGTTATTAAACCACTCTGCATTTTTCACATAATGCAAGTAAAATCATGAATTGTATTTTGTGGTTATTTTAAGAGTCTAGATATAGAATTTAGAACAACTCCTTAGACCTAATTTCTAGTGCTTAAACAAATAGTGGTTCACTGATCTGATTGCAATTGTTAATTTTTAAATAAATTTATAAAATTATCCAAAAAAAGCACATCTCTGGCAGAACTGTCTTTGAGGAAAATTTGTGCATGTGTTTCCCATAGAGGAACATCTGCAACAAAAGCCCTCAAGATTTACCGTTGTCATTTTGAAGAAGTTTAGTCCTTTTCTGTTCTTTCAGCTCTCAATTTAGATGTAAGACCAGTTTTGCATTAACTTTTATATATAGTGTGGTATTGTTTGTGAATCTTTTCTTCATTTTGAATTTCCATGTGTTTGAATAACATTTGCTCAAAATGTACCCTAAATTATATCTTAAAGAAACCTTATCATGCATTACTTTTTTGAAAGTACTGTATGTAGGGAGAAGTTTTAAAAATGAAGTCACTTGTGTTTTGGGAAATCTTTGGGGATTGAATTTTTTTCATGCTACATATTTTAAAAATGTAAATACAAATAAAATATAGTATGTGTATTTGTACTTTAATATATGTCCATTAACCTATTTATACATTACTACTTCAGTGCAGTGACTTTCCCAAAGCTAGTAACCTTTGGATTCACATTCAAGAGATGTCCATCCATGCAGAAATACTACCCAATATGCAGCCTATATGTAAATCATCCCAATATTTTAGAATATTCTTTGTAGTTTTTTTTCTTGTACAATTCATTATCCATGTAAGTTATAGGCATGTAATATGATTTTATTTTCTATTTACTATTCTATATCTATTTATTGCATTTGTTTGTTTCCTTTCATTGTGTTGACCTTATTGAGGAGTACAGGATACAAGTCATGTGAAATGTTCCTAAGGCTGATTTTGCATAATTGTTTTATAGGGATTAGATTCTCATTATAAATTTGGGAGGAACTTGCATACTCACACATACCAGGCCAGCCCCATAACTGCCGAGCCACTGCTCCAGCCCAAACGTGGTCTTTTTAGGCTGTGAGAACATCTTGCTTACTAAAGCACTTACCCAACTGTTCTATCTTTGATTGATTATCCTTGTCTGAACTCACATGCAGATATGAAGCAATGTAAAAAGATTTTGTGAGTTCTATCCCTTTGCTTTGTGAAGTTGGCTTCACTGTAAAACATTATTCCTATATATGCTAAATTAAGTAAATCAGCTGTATGGCAGTGATATACATTTACAGTGCTCTACTTGTTACTAGACTTGTCCTCATCCCTGGAAAGATCTTTGTTAGTTACATCAGATTTTTATTTATAAGATCTAATGAAAGAATTCAGGAAATCTATGTGCAGTTAGAAAGTTTAATTTAAAACAATATTCATTTGTGTTGTGTGAATTCTGATGTGATAAACTAGAGCAGCAGATGGTAACAGACACCAATGTCTGAGCTTTATAATAAGGAGAACTAATTCAGAATTTTTTTTCACGGAAATCCAAAGTGCATTAGTATTTCAAATTCTATTGAGAATACTTCAGCAAGATCACTGCCTCAGTTCTAAATTTATCCGTTTGTCACATAATCTGTCTCTCTGGAAATGTCACTTTTTGTGGGACAAGTTTTCACTTTCATGGGTTAGAAGATTGAGCTGAGTTATTTCCATGGTATCTTTCTGCTGCAGAACTTCTTAAACTGATTTATCTTTATTTTCCCTTTCCAGGGCACAACTGTGTGGGCATCACTGACATCAGTGCTCCATGACAACAAAGAATTCCCCCACCCAGAGATGTTTGACCCTGGCCACTTTCTGGATGAGCATGGCAACTTTAAGAAAAGTGACTACTTCATGCCTTTTTCATCAGGTAAGAGAAATTCAGTTTCACATATGCTTCCAGACACAGGATACACTTTGAAATCAGTTACATTTTTCCTAGTGCCTTCTTTGGTGTTGGTGTATTTAATTTTTGTATGTTATCAGGAATATCATAAGTATGGATATGCCCATGCTTCTCCATACTTATGATATGTTTCTATTGGTAGGCCAGATGAGTTGGTTTTTTTGGACTTGACCCAGTTTTTGTAAAAAAAGGAAGCTGGAGTGTAGCTTGATTAAATTATGTCCTTGGGTACATCACTGAGGTGCCTATGAGCTCCATCTATAAGGTATAATCCATGTAAGTGTTCCTCATTTACTATCTGAAAGGCATCTCACCTGACGTAGTTGTTGGTTTTTTTTTCTGTTTTATTGTTCAACACCCACTGTCAGGCAAGACAGGTCTCCAGAATTATGGCCCCCACATTCAAGGGCCTCATACCTTCCTAGGGAATCTGGTAGGACTAATTCTGTCAGATAAGGAAGCACAGATTTCTGGGGCTGGCTGGGCTTACAGGCAGAGGCTGCAACTATGTTGCTCCATAATACTCCACTTCAGGAATGAAATGGTCATGCAGAGAGGAGATAGGAAAAGACAGGGCATTCTTATGGAAGCACCACAAGAGGACATTTGTTTTCAGTCAGAAATTCTAGAAAATTCCTGATAACCATGGAGTCATGGAAAAATTGAATCTGAGGCAAGAGATCCTGCAATGTTCACAGAGCATTTTCTCTTCCTGCAGTGTGGCTGTGTCATGTCCCTTGAATACCGCACCTCCAAATTTGAAATGTGTGCATTGTTTCTATGTTCATGGAATCTTCTTTATTTATTCCATGACTCTTGATATTCACTGTATGTTTGGCAATATTTGCTCCCAAAAATAAGAACAGAGATCAGTTTTCCCATTTTTGAGAGTTCACATTAAAACACATTGGAAAATAAATAGGTAAGCAGAAAATTATGATTCCACTTGTTTTAAGCTTCAAAGAAATTATGACTATGATGTTGAGGAAACACGGATAGAGAAGATTATGCTGTTTGAGGAGATCACAAAGAATGTAAAGAAGAAATGAAAGTGGACTCGTGTCCTGAATATATGAAAGGTAAATTTTATCGTATATGAGAAGATCAGCATGAGGTAAAATATAAAATTTCATGTTGCTTTAGTGATTCCTGAAAAGTATGAACAGGTAAAGGTGAGAACTGACGGTTGAAGAATGAAGGCAAGACCAAATAGGAAACTACACACCCAAGTAGAAAAATAACTTTAGAAACTTCAAATGTCATAAGAGCTATTACACTGAGATTGAGATAAAGCTGAACAACAAGAAAGACACTGTTTGTCACACCCTGATAATAAATATGTTTGCATGAAATAATTGTTAAGAGGGAGAATAAGTGTGTCCATCACTAGGCCATTATTCCGTCCAAACATTCAATCATTCATCATATGATTTTGTGTTCTTGCTTTACATAGAAGTTCAGTGCTTGTCACTGTCCTGTTGACACATGAACATTAAATATTTTTTGTATTTATTTGTTTCAGGAAAAAGGATGTGTGCAGGAGAGAGCCTGGCCCGCATGGAGCTGTTTTTATTTCTGACCACCATTTTACAGCACTTTCACCTGAAATCTCTGGTTGATCCAAAGGATCTTGATATCACGCCAGTAGCCAATGGATTTGCCTCTGTGCCTCCCTCATACCAGCTCTGCTTCACTCCTCTCTGAAGAAGAGCTGCTGCTGTGTTCTTATCTGCAATTTCCTCCTAGTAATTGTCTCCTTCCTTTCTCCATCCAGGATGCTTCTTTAAGCACTGCTCTCACACCTCCCTAATACCTCAAGATTTAGGGAACATCCATCCTCCTTTCTGGGGAGTTTCCAGTGTTACTGCACATATATATCTATCATTCCCTGTATTCTATCACACTTGTATTGACACCCCCAAGGGCTAACACTAATCCATTTCAATCTTATTTTGTGTTATCACTGTAAAACTGCAAAGTGATTAGAATAGGACCTCTTAGAGCCATATATCCCCTGCATGTTCTGAATAAAACACATTATTAATTTCTGGGTCAGTTTTTAATCTTTCCTTTTTTGTGCATAATGCAGGTAAGAACTGAAAGTAAATAGAGTCCCAAGATACTGTTTTGGTCTTCACAATGATAAGCATAGAGAAGGTTAGGGGAAGAGGGTAGAAAAACTCATTGCCTGAGAATCGCCTAGAGTTACAGGAGGTCGGAACTTGAAAAATAGAAACTAGCACAAAGAGCGGATTCTAGCCTAGAGGAAGGAACATGAACTCCTAGACCTCATGGTCCTGCTGTGTCATTACTGTGAACACAAAAGGAGTACATGGCAGAGTGTTTTTTGTGTATTTTTCCTACATGGAAACAGTTATATAGTTATGTGTCCCTATTGTTTATCTTGTGTTCTGAGTATTATTGTTCCTTCTCCAAACAAAAACATAGTCATTGGAAATCTGTACTTTGCTTTATTATTTTCTATTTTCCACACATTGATTTATGGTCAGCTTTAATGGGATGGTACTTTGATGTTATGGCCCTGAAGTCATTATTCCCATTTTAACTCCAAAACATACACCACTGAAACTCTATACATGCCCAATTCTAATCATCATTTTAGCTTCTTTCTGTCCTGAATTGTATGAAATGAGAAGTGACATCACTTGTTATCTTTTCTAAGTTCATCCCAGAGTAAGTCTCTTTGTCATGTAATTAAATAACTATAGGCAGTTGGGGATGGCTAGAGGAGGATAGTTACTTGGGTCATGGCCTGTAAGGGTGCTACTTCACTGTGGATCTTCCTTAACCCCTTATACACTTCCCAGCTATCGTGAAGTGTACAGAACCTCTGCACCATACACTTTTGCCATGATGTTCTGCCTTACCTTGGATCCAGAGCAATGAATTTTGACTTACCATAGATTTTGACTTACCATAATGTTTCAAAATTGGAACATTATACTTAGCCATAGTAGTTGGGCACATTCTGACAGAATCAAACATGAAAGGAATTTGATTTCAATTTCCATTTTCCCACTTTATGTATATTTCCCCTATTCTCTTTGCTGCCCTCCACTGATTATTTTTTCATATGTGTGTAAACATGTATATAGTATATATAAACATTTGGTTGTTACTTTCTTCATATACATAAAGAAATTATCTTTGATACATTTACATATGTAAGGAAAATACATTCTCTGTTCCCTTCCCTTTCCCATCTTTCCTCCCTCCCTTTTAATAATCCTTCTGTTCCACTGAATTTCCCTGCATCTTTATGATATTTGATTAACCCCACTGCCTTCTTTCCCTTATTTTGCTCTAACTTCTGCATATTAAGGAAAATATTCAATGTCTGATTTTCTGAATCTGGCTTATTTCACTTAACCTGATATTCTCAATTTCAATCTATTATATTTTCATTCTTCTTTATATCTGATTTCAAAAAAAAACTCCATTGTGTTTTTATAACACTTTTCCTTGATCTATTCATCTATTGATGACATTCTGATTTGATTCCATCAATTGGATATTGTGAATTGTCCTGCTGTAAACATTGAAGTGATGATATTGTTGTAGAATGATCTCCTGGATAAATATTAAACAGTGGGATTTCTGGATTATGTGGTGGTTCTATTCCTAGTTTTTTGAGGATTCTTCGTTCTGCTTTCAAGAATGGTTCTATTAATTTGTAGTCTCACCAACAATATATCAGTGTGACCCCATCCTTGCCAGCATTTCTTACTATTTATATTCATAATAATTGAATACTATTTGTATTCATAATAATTGTTATTTCCTGGAGTGAAATGAAATCTTAGCGTATTTTTCATTTGCATTTCCCTAATTACTTGATATGTTAAATATTTTTTGAAAATATTTGCTGGTAATTGGTGTTTTTGTCTTTTGATAAATATCTGTTTAATTCTTTTGTCCATTTATTCACTGGGGTTTTTTTTTGGTATTGAGATTTTTTAGTTCTTTTTATTTTCTGGATACTACTTCCCTCAGTGGAACAGCTAGCAAGCAATTTCTTTCATGTTGTAAACTCTCTCTTTATGTTCTTAATCATTTCCTTTTCTATGTGGAAGCTTTTTAATTTGGTGGCATTGCTTTCATTGCTTCTTGGTTTTATTTCTTGTACTTTTGCAGTCCTTCTAAGGTCATCAGTGACTGCATCTATATGATGGAGTATTGATTCTATGCTTTCTTCTAGTACTCATATGGTTGCTGATCCAATTCTTATGTCTTTGAACCATTTTGTTTTGACTTTTGTGCAGAGTGAGAGATAGAGTTCTAATTTTATTCTTCCCACATGGGTATTCAGTTTTCCCAGGACCATTTGTTAAAAAGGCTTCTTTTTCTCTAACATATATTTTGATTACCTCTGTTAACTATCACAGATCAGGTTGTAAGTATGTGGGGGTTTTAGTCAGCTTTTTTGTTGCTATCACCCAAGGACCTGACAAGAAGAATTTTAGGAGGAAATATTTATTTCATGCTCATGGTTTCAGAGATCTAAGTCCATAGAAGACCATCCATTCCTTGGGGCTCAAGGTGAGGCTGAACATCATGACTGAAGGCATGGTTGTAGGGAGCTGACAGAGAGATTCCACAAAAGACACAAAATATATATTCCAAAGGCACACCCCTTATGACCCACATCTTCCAACCACTCCCTACCTACTAGCCTACAATTATGTTCATTCTTATAAGGGGACTAACTCACTGATTAAGTTAAAGCTCTTAAAACCCAGTCATTTCATATCATCCATCCTGGATTGACTCACATGAGCTTTTGGTGGACACCATTCACCCAAACAATAATCTTCTGCCACAGACCCCAAGAGCTCATGACAATCTCATAATACAAAATACCTTAGTCCATTTTCAAGAGTCACCACATTCTTAACAATTCCAATATTGCCCAAAAGTTCAGCAGACCTGCATCATGAGCCCCTATAAAAATCAAAAGCAGTTTACAAGTATCCAATATACACAGCTACAGATCAAATATTTCCTTCAGACAAATAGGGGCATAGAAAGAAGGGATGAGACCAAGACAAGTCAGAAGTCCAATTGGCAAATAAGTTCTATATTTTCACACTTGGTGTCTTGGGCATATAGCATCATGCTGGTATGTCCAAAGGGCTTGTGCAACACTCCCCCAATGGCTTAGCCAGTTGTAGTCCGCATGGCCTCTCTGTTGGTGTGTCTGATTGATTTCTGAAGCTTTCTGGGGGTAGCTTTTCATGATACAGGCATTTCTTTTTCTCAAGAGTCTCAACTGCAGCTTTGGCTTCTTCTGCATATCTTCATTCATTGCCCTCTCAGGGTAGCCCATAGAAACTCCAAACCTGGAGTGCTTTGCCTGGCCTCCCAGATCTTTCTATGAAATCTTGGTGGAAGCCTCTATGCCACGCTTACTCCAGCATGCTGGAGTCCTGCAGAACCTGCACCACTTGGCTGCTGCTAAGATCTTCTGCCATCTTGAGTAGCAGTCAAGCCTCCAGGGACCATGGCTACAACAGTCTCTGAGTGCCTGGACAAATGATCACATTGAAAATACTTTCTATGCCCCCTGTGTAAGGAGGGCTCCATACTGGTCTCTTTTCCAAAAGGTCTTACTTTTACTTTCTGTAGCCTGAGTTGGGTGTGGTATTGCCAATACCTAAGATGCCCTTAAGCCATTATTCTTTTTGCCTCTGGACAAAGATTTTAGCATTAATTTCTTTAACAACTGCAACTTCTTTTTTTTTTAACCTTTAAGTTTTCCTTTTATTTAAAAAAAAAAGTCAGGTGTAAACACACATGTAATTCAAAGCCAAGCACAAAGTTTAGCACAGGCGTTGGGTAAACATAAAATAGATCACCATACACCGCACAGGGTTATTTTTCTATACAGTCTCATTTCTGTATAAACAAGTTTGATATTCACTTTCATTTCATATGGCAAAGTACAAATCAGAGGCAAAAGCCTTCAGAAAGACATAATTCATTGGACATTCTGCCTTAGTACCACAGACTCACGCGCAGGCCCTGAACCATCACCCAGAAGTAACTGGCCAACAGCAAAACGTCCCCGCATGGCCACTGCCACTGCCCATTTCCGCTGCTTGACAGCACCTTTTCTGCAGGAAATCAACAGGGCTTCACGGTGAGATTTAGAGCAATGGAATTCATTCTCCCAGCCACCCGCAGTACTCCAGTTGGGCAGCCACAACGTTAGGGTTTCAGCGGGAAGGCAACTCTTGCCCTTCTCAAGTTTTCTCGAGGCAAAGGAGCCTCAGAGACCGCTGGGAGCCCAGGCACCAGGCTCCGTGTTAAGCGAGGACCCTGGCCTCCGGAGCCTCCGGGGCCTCTGCCCTGGAGCACAGACAAGTCCAGCACCCGCAGGGCAGGAAGGCTGGACAGCACTCAGCTGACGGCCGGTGCAGCAACACCTTGCTCGTGGGAACCTCACTCCCTGCTAAACCTACCCCTCGCCAGGGCATGTTCTCGGAAATGTCGCCTGTGCTGCGGAAAGGGCCCTCGATGTTAGGAAAAGCCTGCTGCCCGCGCGTCACACGGAAGCAAGGCCGTGTCCCTTCAAGGACAGAGCTTCAGAGGCTCAGTATTTAGGCCAAATAGCAGACACTGTGTTACCAGACACCAAGCAGAAGCTAACTTCAAACCTCTCAGCTTCCAGAAAAAGCAGCTCAAAGTCCAATAACCACACCAGCCTGGAGATGAGGCCACCAACCCTTTCTCAAGATCCAGAGCCCTTGGCTTCCTCTGCGCCCTTTAGAGGCATCTTTTGACCCAGCAACTGTGAGGGGAGCGGGGAAGGTGAGAAGCGAGGGTCCCCTCAGACCCCCAACGGTGACAGCACAGGGTGCGCCAGCTGCAGAGTCCCAGGTGCGCCAGCACACGGTCCACGCACCTGCGGCAGTGCTGGCTCCAGCGCGATCCCTGGGCTTAGCCTGAACCAGAACTTTTGCTGGGAAGAATAATACTGGCTCTGGGAGGGGGAATGGGTGGTAGAAAGGAGCCGGAATCCTGCGTCTCTCAGCCTCAAGTCCACCCTAGTTTCTGGACTATCCGACCAGGAAGCTATCATCCTAAGTTTTGAAGAAAAGCGGATTCATCTTACCACGTCCTATCGAACAACATCGTCACATTCAGAAAGCGGCGTTGCTGCTGAGAGTTCCTTCCACCTCCCTGGCTAGCATTTAGCAAATTCTCTCACTCACCCATTCTACTTGCCAAAGAGAAACGTCACCTCTGAATGTATCCTGCAGCTGAGGGAACTAAAGGAATGGAAAGAAAAGCGAGAGGCCAGGACCCAGGGGGATGGGCCACGTGACAATGACTCCTGCTTCTGCCTAGGCCTCAAGGCCACCAGGACTGCCTTCCTCCAGCACCTTAGTCGATGCCACTGTAACTAGAACAATATTTCCAATTTTTAATTATTGACCTTTAACATTCTTTCATCCTAATTAACCTGTTAAACTTGCTAATAGGTCCAATCTACACACTTCAACATTAATATTCTCAAAACTTCTTTAAGAGAGAAGCGAAAAATATGAGTCAACCGTGAGCTTTAGCAGTGGTCCTAATAACCTCTGGCACTGGTTTTGACAGGTTTAATAATAGTAGAGACAGACTGAAGTCTGGGTAGTGGACACAGGAGGGTTTCAGCATGAATTTCAAGCATGACAAGCTATCAATTTCTGATCTAGAATAATAGGAACAAATTAACCCCAGGAGAGAACATGTGCTGTATCCATGGACATCAGACTCCCAAAAGGCCAGTGCTGCAGCCTCAGAGGTCGCACTGGGCAGCGTCTTTGCTCCTGCACTTTAAACGCAGGCAGCTGGGTCTTCCTCCTACTCCTGACGCGGCCATCACAGGTAGAGGTAAAGTCAACCTGAAATCCACCAAACCTGACCAGGCAAATTTTTGGAAGTTCTAGAGAGTGAGCCAAGCCTGTGCGGAAAACTTCCTTGCCATCCACTATTTTTTACCAGTGTCTCTTAACACCTGGGTCCTGACAGGATTGTGGAGATATCTCCTTTGGAGTCCTTGCTCAGTTTCCTGCCTGTTTGTCCACAAATGCTATAGTTTGACCTTCTCATAGGTGTGGGGGGGGGTATGTCCCATTCCCATCCCTCAACAGCAGAGATGTGGAGGGAACCTGCAATCAATCCAATACAGCTTTTCTAGATGCAATCAGTCTCTGCTTGATTGAACTGGTCAGAGTGAATTGAACAGCATCTCATCCACTATTGTAATAAGGGGCAAGCAGTCCATGGTGACCAGCTGGGTCTGAATAAGTTCCTCTTTTTCACTTGCTACACCCAAGTCTCTGAGTCACTGATCTCCCACTGACCTACACTGCGTTCAGTAAATCTTTTCCAATATGTGATTCTACCAGGAAGGTAGCTATCCCAGTGTTTCTTTCTTTCAGGTTAGGGTGAAGTAACCCAAACTCAGAGACTCAAAGGCCGAATATTTTCTCTCATATGTGGAAGCTAGAATACAAGTGGAAACAGTATGATAGATGGCTAACCTAACAATTACCTCAGCATGTATGAATTCGTACATAATCATGGGGAACCTTGCCTAGGATGCTTGGGGATGTAGGGAGAGGGCAAGGAGGGGGTAAGGGAAAAGGAAGGACATCAAGGAGACCAGAGGGAGGTAGTTTGGGAGAATCTAATCTGAGGGGAACCTCCAACTTCCAGGAGAAGTCCAATTAACTTGGGGCATAAGTAGAATGAAACATGGAACCATGGGGAACTCAAAGGGGAGAAACCATGCTCTGGCACCAGTATGGGCTAGTTCTGATTTTTTTTTTAACAACCTTACAAGATTTTAACAAAATAATATAAAATGTGTATATATTCTGGAAATTGCAATTACCCCCAGGAGTGCCCCCCCAATTACCCTCCCTTATCCCACCCTTCCCCTTCCCACTATATCTCTAAAAAAAGTATTAGGTTGTAAAGTAGTTCTGACTTTTTGATGATGAACCCCTACTAATTGTAAGACCATGTTTCTCGAATAAAAATTTTTTTAAAAATCTGAGAGATCTCAATTAAAACAAGAATGAAAATCTAGACCTTAGAAAAAGAAGGAAAAAAATCAACTCCCAAATCAGCATAAGGAAGGAAATAAGGCCAAATAGAAAGAGATGAAATAGAAATGGGAGGCAGAACATGAAGGATCACTGCAATAGACAGTTTCTTCCCTGGACAGATAGACAAAACTGAGAAACTGCTAGTCAAACTAACCAAAAGAAAGAAAAAGAAGAGCCGGAAATGAAGCAAATCAATAAAATCTTCAATGAAAAGGGAATGATCACCACCGACCCCATAGAAATCTAACAAATTATAAGATCGTATTTTGAAAACCTATACCCCTCCAAATTTGATAACTTGGAAGAAATGGATAAATTTCTTGACACATACAACATCCCTAAATTGAATCAGGAGGATATTGAATTCCTAAATAACCCAATCACAGGCACTGAAATCCATATTGCCATTAAAAGTCTACCAAAGAAGAAAAGCCCAGGACCGGATGGCTTTTCTGCAGATTTTTACCACACTTTTGAGGAGGAACTAACACCTCTCCTTATTAAGTTATTTCAAGAAATTGAAAAGGAGGGAATGCTCCCATCCACTTTTTTTTCCACATTTATTAGAAGTATATTGCGATACTGGATACAGATGAGGGGGAAACATTGTCAAAACTGTAGCAATCATTGTGTATAAACTTTGATAACCAGGGGTAATGCTAACACATAGATAAGCTACTATGGGTTTCATCTAATGCAGTTTCCCCCAGAAGAACTCATGTGTTAAATGGATATCTAGTGTAGGAATAACATCGGCTTCTGGAATGGTTCCCCCATCTTCCCAATCACCAGACTCCTGTGAGTTCTTCATATACCCTCCCC